>VMDO01032728.1:5487-18777 GCA_007922755.1 Pedetes capensis
ATCTCGGAAGCTAAGCAGGGTCGGGCCTGGTTAGTACCTGGATGGGAGACCGCCTGGGAACACCAGATGCTGTAGGCTTGGGAGAAGGACCTGGCAACCCCCTCCCAAAAATCAACCTGCCATTGAAAACCCTATGAACAGCAGAGAAGCACTGACAATAGTGTTTCCCCTGTTGTACAGAGGGTCGCTATGAGTCGGATCCAACTCGACAGCACCTAACAACAACCCGCAGGAGCAACTTGAAAATAAAACAAGTTGCAAGCAGCATTACTGCTAGAGTATGACCGCTGGCCACCTAGCCCTAGAAGGACACGGGAGGGTATCTAGTGTCTGGAACTTCCTGGAATGGGGCAAAGGAGGGGTGGGGAGTTCCTAGCTCCACTCGTTACCCTCTGAATGCTCCTGCATGTGCGCACGCGCGAGGGTCCTGCCAAAAGTGGAGGGGCCATGTGAGTGTGGGGCCCTGTAGCAGTTCCCATCCTCTGGGTCGCAGAAAGCAAGATGGGAAACTGAAGCATAAGAGATGTACTGAAGAAAATGGCTGCAAAAAATAAGGGAGGAGGCAGGGGTGGAGGGAGCCTTCAGACGGGACACAGGTCTGCCCTGTGTGGAAGAAGGGAAGAAAGGGTAGGGAGAGCCCCAGACAGTATAGAAAGCGGTTCTGAGAAAGTCTCATCAGCCAGGCCCTGGGGAGTCCCAAACAAAGACTACCCACCAGAGAGATCTCAAGTCAGGTGGATGTGGCCCAGCTCCAGTCCTCACCATTGGGTTCAGTCATCAAGTGGAAAAATGTGGGGAGGCTGGGCGTGGTGGCACACGCCTGTAATCCCAGTGGCTCGGGAGGCGGAGGCAGGAGGATTGCAAGGTTGAGACCAGAGGCAGTCTGCATAATTTAGGAAGACTCTGTCTCAAAAACTAAAAAAAAAAAAAAATGGGCTGGGGGTGCAGCTCAGTGGTCCAGCACTTGCCGAGCATGCAAGGCCCTGCGTTCAACGCCCAGTACTGCAAAAAAAAAAAAAAAGAAAGAAAAAAAAAGAAAGAAAGAAAAGAAAAGAAAGAAAACAAAAGAAAAAGAAACAGAAAAGAAAAACGTGGGGAGAGCGTGGCCTCTGCAGGAACCCGCAGCAGATTCCAAAGGTGTGGCCCAGAGAGGCTGTCAGCCAGTGGCACTTCTCCCAGAATATTCTCCATTGAAGGGAGGTCTGGGCAGCGCCTTCCCATGGAAGCCACAGTCCTTTTGTGCGGAGGCACAGGTGTGTATCAGGGAGGGGCACTGGCTCTAATCCTGGCCTCAGGACCACAGCCAAGTTCCCCCCATTTGTGTTTCTTAGTGGGAGCCAGGGGGGCTGGGATTTGGCTCAGTGGGTAGAGCGCTGCGCTGCAGTCTCTGAAGACTGGAGTTCAATTCCCAGCACCGCAAAAATGGGAGACGGGCCCGGCAATCCATTCCCAAGGCAATCCTGAAACAGCCATTGAAAACCCTATGAGGGTCGATATGAGTCGGATACCGACTCACGGCACCTAATAACAACAACAACAAGTGGGAGCCTCAAAGGTAGGTACCAGAAAGGATGTGGGGACTGAAGTCGGGAAAGGTCTGGAGTCCTTTTTCTATTTACGAGTAGAGAAGGGATGGGGGTCCTGGACCAAGACTAGTGAGCTACTCAGCCAGGGATATGATTACTAGACAAAGATGTACTGCAGACCTACTCTGTGTAGGTGGCTGCTATGTGCCCAAGGGACGCTATGGGCCTCCTGCGGACCACAGGGGCTTGAGCAGGAAGATCCTGCTGCCCACCCCTTACCTATCCTCTCAAAGGGGAGGGGTAACATCCCAGATCTATCCCACTTAGTCTTGAGGCCAAGAGAAATGAAGAGGTTCAGGACAGAGGCTCCCCAAGAAAGGAGAATATAATCCCAATGACCTCTCCATAGGCATGCACGTGCATGCACACACACACACACACACACACGCACACACACGCTCTTCCTCTGCATCACTGGCTCACAAATACGTGTATGAGCACATACAGCCATTTTAGGCATCATTAATAATTTATCTTTATAGAAGCCTGTACAGTTTACAAATATTAAAGCATTATCTCATTGTTTTAATCACAACAACCGCTCTGGGATAGCTTTGCTCTTCCTGACAGTGAAGCTAGGCTCAGCCACCAGACATGCACAAGGTCAAGTAGCTCCTAGGTGGGTCTTAACCTCTGGGGTTGTCTCAGATCCCTTTAAGAACCCTCCCTTCAGAAAACCGCATACCTACTCAGAATTGTGCCTAAACTTTGAGGGGTTTGCAGCTCCCTGCTCCATTCCCTTGCCCGGCACTGGTGGGAGGCCAGACTAAGATTTGGGCCTGGTGAGGCCAAGGTGGACAGCTCTGTGGGGATGGAATCCAGAGGAGTCTGTGCTACAGCAGGCCTAAGAAATCTCCCAGACCAGGCTGGGTGCAGAAAAGATTAAAGGGGTGTAGGGGTTTGTTTGGGAGAAGGACCTGGCAACCCCCTCCCAAAAATCAATCTGCCATTGAAAACCCTATGAAGAGCAGAGAAGCACTGACAATAGTGTTTCCCCTGTTTTACAGTGGGTCTCTATGAGTTGGATACCGACTCGACGGCGCCTAACAACAACAAGGGGTTTGTTGCTCACCTCTGAGGACTCTGTTATGGGTCATGAAGAACACCGCAAGGCCCAGCGAACATTCCATTCTCCACTGGCCCACCTGCCCCCAGCACAGCTCTAATTCCCCACGAGATAAGGCCTGGGCCTGCCCACAATCTGCTACCCAGAGAGGCAGCTGGGAAACTGCCCCAGATAAGGCAATGGTTTCCAAAGAGTGCCAGTGACACAGGGCCTCTCTGTCATGAGAATGGCACACAGAGGCTGCATTTCTCCCAGGCTGAAGAGAGGGGAGGTTGTCTAAGGGTCCCTACCACGCAGCTTGTTCTAGGCAGCTCCGGAGGGAGAAACCCCTCCTTCCCTCGGGGGTGCCATGAGAGGAGGGTGGGGCTGCCCTCAGGTGGTGAACAGCCTCCCCGGCGAGGTTCCCACGGTCTGGATCCTGGGGGGGTCCCAGCGAGGCTTAGGCCTCCTCCTGCTAGCCCGCCCCCCCACAGCTTACCATACCCTCCCCCACCGGGGCCTTCGGGCACCCTGTTCTGATGCGCCACCCAGGTGGTACCTGCACCCGCGCAGGTGAGGAAAAAGGCCTGTGGAAAACACCATTACTGATAAGTAACAGCTCCTTTCAGGTTTAATGACACGTTGCATCCATCCTAAAGCTCTCAAAAGAAAAAAGAAAAAAGAAAAAGCCCTCTCGAGGGACGGCGCCTCACGCCTTTAAATAGGAAAGACAGGCCGGGGCGCAAGGTGGGGAGGGCTCTCCGTGCCGCGCGGGCGTGTAAATTAACTGGGGGCAGCCGAGTAAATACATTACACACGGTATTTATTATGCGTCCGGACCTCGGCAAGATTCTTCGGCTCCCCAACGTGGCAGATTTTGTCCCGGGCACCGCAGGCCGCGCTACGGAGGCCGATCGCGAGGGAACCGAGCCTGGGGGGCGGGGGGGATTCCAGGCAGCCCCCTTCCAGTGGCTGGAGGAGGGGAAGCGCTTGGGCGCGGGAGACGTGGCCCCGGGCGCCGCTCGGGCTGGGGGCCGAGCAGGGAGGGCGGCGGGGTGGGAACGGGCGCCGCGCCCGGCCCCTTAGCATTCCGCCGGCGCGCCCGCCATCGCCGCGTGCGCCCCCGCGCCCCGCTGTAATTACCCCGATTACCAAATGAATCTCGCGCTTTTGTGCTTGCCGGGCGGTGGGTGCGGGGAGGCAGTTCTAATAGTTGTCATTAGGGCCGAGGAAGGCGGGGCGCCGGGGACTGGGGGTGGGGAGCGCGAGGGTGGGGGAGGCCCGCCGTTCCCTGGCTGGCTCGCTCGCTCGCAGGCGGTCCCGGGCGGCGCGCAGGCCGCTGCCGGCTGCTGAGTAATGATTTTTTTTCTAATTGGAGGCGAACAGCGGCCCTAATGGATGGAGCCGCTCTCGGCGCGCTTGCTTCGCCCGCCCCTCGATCAATACGGCTTGCTAACACCGCCGGGCCGTGCTCCCCGGCCCTTTGTGGTCAGAGACGCTTGGGGGGGCCCCTAGTCTCCCCCGCCCGCACCACCGCGCCCCCGACGCTGCTGTGGCCCGGCCTGAGCACACCACCTCCCAAGCACCCTCACCCCCGCTCTGGCCCTCCCTGAAATCCCATCTCCGCTCCCCTTCCAGGACCCCTGAGACGGTTTTCCCTTCTCAGGACACCTTTCTGCCCCTCCCCAAACACCGCCCCCGAGTCCCCCACCTTCCTGGACTCTCCATCCCCTCCTGTCCTCATACTCTGGCCAGTGGTCTGGTCCCGGCGGCTTTTCAGCTAGGGAGGGGGACGGGCCCTGGATTGACCCCGTACTCTCCCTCGGTAACCACGCTTCTGCCGAGCGCCCCAGACTCACAGGAGAGCCAGGCACGGGCGGCCGCGTCCAAGGGTTTGGCCAGATGGCCTGGGAAGGGTTCGCTGAGTCCAACTGGATCCCCACGTTCTTTCTTTCCCGGGGTCTGTACCTCTGCTGCTCAGACCCGCTCCAACCCGGCTTTCTGCAGGAGCGGAACCATGCATGCAGACACACACCCCAGGGCACCGTTCCATAGAAGCCCCCAGAATGTTCCACTCGCAAACTGGATAGGCCAGCCGGGTCCTTGCGGGGTGAGAGGTCAAATATACAGCCGGTTTTGCAGGCCCTGTGCCTGCACTGCTGCTAACTAGCTAGTGACCTTGGGCAAGAACTCAGCCTGGGGGATGGACCTTTTTTCTTAAACCCTGTGGTTTATCCAGCCCCATAAGCTAGGTGCCTGGAGTACATTAAAAGGAATAGCCAAACCTTCCCACTCCTCTCGGCAGTTTACAGACCTTCCCCCCTCCAAACTACTGAGAAAATCCTGGCTCCTAGGAGGCCCAACAGGCTGGGATTTAGCTCAGTTGGTAGAGCACCACTCTGCAGTCTCTCAGGTCCGGAGTTCAATTCCCAGCACGGCAAAAATGGGAGAAGGATGTGGCAATCCACTCCCGAGGCAATCCCGAAAATAACCAGCCAATGAAAACCCTATGAGGTCGGGACACGACTCTATGGCACCTAACAACAACAACAACAGGAGGCCCAAGATGCTCCACTCCCTCCTTTCCTTCCTTCTTCTGCTCGCTGTCACTCATACATAGCATTTAGTGTGACTTGCCACAATAAACACTTGCTTATTTGTTTCTTGTCGGTCTTTCCCCCACTACCACATAATCTCGATAAGAACCAGGATTTTCGCCCACCTTTTATCTTCAGCACCTAAAACAGAACACAGAACTCAGTCGTTACATGAACAAATTGAAGGAATTTGAACTTGAGCCCACTTCTTCCTCTCCTCTCCTGGGAGCAAAGACCTTGACTTCTCCCGCCTCTGTGAGACACAGAGGCTCTGTGGCACATTGTGTTTTCCAAAAATGGCCATAGCGATATTTCTGGTCCCTCGGGCTTTTCCAGAACCCTACCCGGGGCGTAGGAGAGGTCTGTTTCCCCTCCACTTGAACTTGGGTGGCCACAGCCCGCTGATGTTGCAGGGATGGAAAGCAGAGGACTAATTCCGGCAAGTTGGTTGCGCCAGCGGCAGCAGGGCTTGGGGAGCCACTGGATGCGAGGCTTCACGAAACAGGGGTTGTCAGCAGTCACCCCATGGTGCTGGACACTATGGCATGGAAAGGGAACTCTACAAGGAGGGGTAAATTTAGAAGGGACCACAGCCACCCCAGCTGGGATTTAGCTCAGCTGGTAGAGCGCTGTGCTGCAGTCTCTGAGGTCCTGAGTTCAATTCCCAGCACCGCAAAAATGGGAGAAGGACCTGGCAATCCACTCCCAAGGCAATCCCGAAACAGTCAGTCATTGAAAATCCTATGAGGGTCGCTATGAGTCAGATACCGACTCGACGGCACCTAACAACAACAACAACAGCCACCCCAGAGATCTGTTATTCCCATCTCCCTTCAAGAGAGAAGGTCCCATGAGAAGGGCAATTGGTTGCCAGCCTGCAGCTGTGGCATCTTTGGGCTCTGCCTCACCTTTCAGACCAACTTCCAGCAGTTACAGGGACAGTGCACGGCCACTTCTGGCCAGCACAGGACCCTTCTCTGAGTGATCTTCCCACAGGAACTCCCATCTGCATGACTGAGACTTTCTGGAAGCAGCACTGCTGTGTGGGGCTCCCTCTAGCCCCACCTCCTTCCTTCCCCTCTCCTTTCACTGGGGGTGGGGGTGGGGGGGAAGACCCACACCCCAGTCTGCAGGCCCTCCTGCCTCCGCCTGATTCCTCCCCATTTCATTCCTCCCCAGAAGCATTTTGCCCAATAAACCTCTCACAGGTCTGATTCCATCTGGGCATGTGTTTCTGGAGGACTCCACAGTCTCGGGACAGAAGACCTGACACAAGTCTTTCCTCCTTAATGAGGCCCCTGTTTAATGCCCCCTCCTGAGCATTGTCTCATTTACCCTCCCAGACATCCCCAGAGGTAGGCACCTTTAGGATCTTCATTTCACAGCAGAGGATAGGGACTCAGGAAGAACCAACAACTTGTACAAGGTCACACAGTGAGGGCCTGACAGAATCTAAAAATCAGGCCTGGGTATGTGTGACTCTAAAACTCAGGCTCTCAGTCCCGATTGGTGACTTGTTAAGGGTTTCTTGAGGCAAAGGTGTCCTGAAGCCACTGGCCAAGTAGATGAGGGACTCTGGACTAAGCTTTACTTTTTCCATCTCTGTAACTTTGGAGAATGGGGGTTGGGATTTAGCTCAGTTGGTAGAGCGCTGCGCTGTAGTCTCTGATGTCCCGAGTTCAACTCCCAGCACCGCAAAAATGGGAGAAGGGCCTGGCAATCCACTCCCAAGGCAATCCCGAAACAGCCATTGAAAACCCTATGAGGATCGCTATGAGTCGGATACCGACTCTACAGCACCTAACAAGAACAACAACAACAACTTTGGAGAATACCCCCACACACACACACACAAACACACACACAAACACACCCCTACACATACACATACTGCCACGATCTACCTGTGCCAGGGAATTTGCCTGCCACACTAAGGTCAAGCAAGCAGTCCATTTGGAGGCAGGTGATTAAAATTCCAATTTGGGAACTTTGGTCTCCAGCCCTCTCTGCTACAGGCTCACTTCTTGTGCAAGGAATGCCTTTTCTAGACACTCAAAGAAAAAGATTGTATCCTCTGGCTGTCGACATGACCTGCGCTCTCGTTCAATAGACTGAAAAATGGTGCTTACAGCACTGGGGCTGGAGCACCTGAGGACTGCTTAGGTAAACAGCCCTGCCAGGCTGCCTCTGGAAAAGGATTCTGAGTGCCAAGCTGAGGGGAAAGAGAAGCCCACTGGAGGCCTACTGAAGCCTGCACTGGCCCCACACATGTTCCTGACAAAGGCACAGTCTTGGGCCCCCTTGGTCTCCCAGCTGCCTGCTAAGGGATCCAACCAGTGCTGCGCTGGGAAATATTTAGCAACTAGCTGCAGGGGGCAGGGAGGAGGGGGAAGGAATCCTAATTCCTAACATTTGCTAGTTTCCCAAGAGCAAATCCTCTCACCATAGCCAATTCAAGCTACCGACCTGCGGTCACTGAAGGCAGAGGCAGGAGAAATGAGCACCGCTGGCTGGAGGTGGCTCCGGCCCAAGGCTGAGTGAGCCCTGGCTCCCGGTGGATGGCTGGAGACTCCTGAGTACAGAGAGGGCCAGGCGAGGGATCCAAAGAATCAAAAACAAGGGACAGGTGGGTCGGGGTTTCAACTGGCTGGGCTGAGGGCCTGGGAGAGTCACGTCACACTGGATGCCAGATCACAGTCCATGGTGTTGCTGCACAGTCTGGCCCACCCTCTGCTCCTGTGTTTGCTTTGTCTCTTTCTGGTGACACTCTAGAACTCAGGCCCTCCATCAGGCAGCTCCTCCCTTCATTTCTCATGGGGAAGCCTGTGTGTGCTTAAAGACAACAGGAATGGCTATGCCCAAAGAAACTGGTTGTGAAGACTGGGCCACAAGCCGGGCATGGTAGTGCAAGCCTATTATTCCAGGAGGCTGAGGCAGGAGGATTGTAGGTTCGAGGCCAGAGGCAACCTGCATAACTTAGCAAGACCCAGTCTCAATTAAAAAAAAAAAAAAAAAAAAGGTGGAGGCTGGAGGTGCAGCTCAGTGGTAGAGCGCTTGCAAAGTATGCATGAGGCCCTGGGTTCATACTCCCCAGTACGGAGAAAAAAAAAAAGATAGGGGCCACAGGCTTGGCTGCCCTGGGCTGGGAGGAAAGGCTGAGGTTGTAGCATCAGACCAGGAAGAGTCAAATTGCTCAAGGAGGACAAGGGCCCAACTGATTTGGGATGAGAAGCTCAGGAACCCAAGATGCTTCAGGGGCTCCTCCTCCCCAAAGGCCCCTTGGAGCAGGACTGAGGCCCCTGGGAGGGAAAGGCCATTCCCACCACTTACCCTCAAATGACCTCCCCCATGGCCACCCCTCCCTGCCTCGCTCAGCTCCCTCAAGATCTTTTCCTTTTTTAATTCCTTTCCTTTGTATAGAAAGGGTGGGCTGAGTCCTGCTCAAACCCACTACCCTCCAGGATCTGCTGCGAGTTAGACTGAAGGATGTCAGGAGTGCCATCAAGGCAGGCTTGGCTCTCAAAGCCCCGTATGGACACCTCTGATAACCACTTTGGTGCCTGCTCCGCATGCCCGTGGCTCATTAGGGTTCCTGGGACCAGGCCAGGAAATTCCCAAGGACAAGACAGGCAGCGCCTGGCTGGAAAGCTGGCAGGGGCTGCTCCCCTCTGAGGCCCTTCGTACTGTGCGAGCGAGTGAGCGAGCAAGGGGGTGAGTTGCGCTCAGCTAGAGCCGCACCTGACAAGTGACACTTTGACGAGAGACGTGATGACGAGTCTCTGGGGAGGCTGTGGAGTCTGGTTCCTGCAGACAGCGTCTCCCCTGAGGCAGTCTCCGTGCCGGAGTGCTGAATGTGTGTGTGTGTGTGTGTGTGTGTGTGTGTGTGTGTGTGTCCGCGCACACACACATCTTGCTTCCCTAAGGAAGATTCTCAGTTCTTACAGCAAGCTTGACAGAGGATCCCAGGGACACTGGTGGGGCCTGCAGCCATCGAGAACTGGCCTGGCAAACTAGCCACTGGCCACTGAGTTCAGGAGGTCCCTCATGGGGTCTCCCTGTTCTCCCCGTCATGGCTTCAAACCACTCTCTGCCCGCAGGATGGCCAGGGAGGAGACACCGGCCCCCAGGCATGTGACTTGCCTCGCTCAGGCCCAACCCATGGATCATGCCGGGATCATCACCTGTGATATGCACTGGGCCATACAGAAATAAAGAAACCCACAATCCTCTTTTCAGAGGGTCTTCAATCCAGGTGCTGCAGAATATGGGAAGAGGCATATGTTTCAAAGAGGCCAAGGTCACGGCGGAGGCAGCATGTAAACATGAAAACGCTTAGGCTTCCACGGAGGTGGGGTAGGAAGGACGGCTGGCGCTGTCTGCCAGCAGGGGCTTATGGAGGAGCAGCAAGAGTTTCTGCTGGGGGAAGTGCATGGAAGGAATACGAAAGGGAACAAAGAATCAACGCAGCACAGGGCAGGGCTATGTGTCACCTATGTAGTCTTCTGGGTCCCCTTCCATGTCCCAACAAGCGGCCACCATCTTTCCTTCATGCTTTAAGGTGAGTGCAACACCATATGTAGTCCCCTTCTTAGATGACTGCCTATCTCAGAGTTCCTACCTGTACTGAACCAAAACATGCTGTCCCCTTGCCACTCTCCCTGGGATCTGAAAGGATGAGGGTCGTTGCTCCTCCTCCAACAGCTGGTCCTGCATGTAGTGAAAATGCTGTGCTTTGCTATATACTGCTGCCTAAGAGCCTCCTGGAAAACTCAGTGGCTTCAAACGGAATTGCTTTTGCCTTGCAATTCTACAGGTCAGCCTGGCTCAGCTGGTCGGTTCTTCTGTTCCACGTGGCAGCTGGAGCTCCCACCCCTGCCATTAGCTGGGAGTTTGACTGGGCTGGGGACAGCCTAGGTGGCCTCGCTCCCAGCTTTGACAGTTGTCGCTGCAACTGACTGTGGTGCTGCCGTTCGCATCTACCTGGCCTCTCTCTCTCTCTCTAGTAGGATAGCCAGGCCTCATACATGGCAGTTTTATCCCAGAGATCAAAGGTCTCTTACAGCCTAGACTCAGAAGTCATAGGGCAGCACTTCCACTACATCCTGTTGGCCAAACCAAGCCACAAGGCCTGCTTGGATCAAGGGGAGGACAGAGAGACTCTTGCTTCTTTTTGAAGGGAGGGGCCGCAGGCACTTGCTGGCCTAGAAGGAATCGCTGGCGGCCAGTCTTGTAGCTGGCCTGGGAGAAGCAATCACAACTTCTCTGTCTGAACTGCTCCAGGCTACATAGTTCACATCCCTTCAGAAGCTCCCGACAGGCTCAAAGGTCTTTCTTCCAAGTCACACTCCCAACCCACTCTGGCTCAGGGACTGCCATAAAGCCTCCTTCAGCACTATGTGGGGAATCATTTGTCCACTGTGGACTATCAAGGGATTTCAGAGAAGACCTGGGGAGGAGGGCTGTGGCCAGAGCAGGCTCAGGCTTCTACGGTGGCCCCCAAATTGACTAGGGCCAGAGGAAGGGTAAAGAAGAGAGGCCTCCTGATTGAGGATATTCACAGTCTCTTTTGTCCAAAAAGCACTTAGAAAAAACCTTCCTGGCTGGATGCAATGGCTCATGCCTGTAATCCCAGTAACTCAGGAGGCAGAAACAGCACGTTCAAGACCAGAGGCAGCCTTCGTAACTTAGTGAAACCCTATCTCAAGATCAAAAATTAAAAAAAAAAAAAAAAATAGAGCTGGGCACAGTGACACACACCTGTAATCCCAGTGACTCTAGAGGAAGAAGAGTATAGGTTCAAGGCCAGAGGCAACCTGCAGAAATTAGCGAGACCCTAACTCAAGCTAAAAAATAAAAAAATGGACTGAGGGTAAAGCCCAGTGGCAGAGCACTTGCAAAGCATGTGCAAAGCCCTGGGTTCTGCCCCCAAATACCAAAAAAAAAAAAAAAAAAAAACTTCCAGAAAATGTGTCACACAGCAGAAGCAAGTATTCTTTAAAAACACTAAAGACTCCCCATGTCCCCATGTCCCAGCTGGTCACTTGAAGCAAGCACTGCTGGTTGGGAAACTTGTAGCGCTTACTTGGCAATTAATCACTTGCAGCTCTGTGACGTCCCTCATATTGTCCCAAGTTGTTATTTAACCCTGACCATGTTTATGTTGCCAGGCGCTAGATAGAGCCTCAAAAACAGACCATAGACTGGCCTAGACCACCTTCTTCCTGACAAGAGGCACGCTCCCTTGCTCGCTCTCTCTTTCTCTCTCTTTCTCTTTCATTTTAATTTTCTTCTTCATATTCTTCTGCATTTAATCTTTTTCTATATTAAGTATTATACACTCATAGAAAGAAAAAAATGTTACAAGCAAATGAACAGAGCCCCATGACAAAGATGTTCGTTGCAGTATTATTTATATTAACAAAAACTTGAGAGCCAGGTGCGATGGCACATGCCTATAATCCCAGCACTCGGGAGGCTGAGGCAGGAGGTTCTAGAGTTTGAGGCCAGCCTGGGCTACATAGTGAGACACTTTCTCAAAAAAATAAAATTTAAAAAAAAATAATAAAAAGAAAGAAAAGAAAAAAGAAAACTTGAGAATAGCATCAATGTCTAGCAACAAGAACATTGCTAAATAAATCATGACGAATCCATGGAGTGCAAAATTCCAAAGCCATTTCCAAAGTTCTGTAAGAGTTTTTAATGATACAGGAAAATACTCAAGGTAGAATACTAGGAGAGAAAACAAGCTGGATTCAAAGTTTTTAAAGAGTTTGGTCTAAATGGTGATATATGGAAATACAGTAATATGATGGAAATTCTGCGAATGATCTCATTCAATTCTTGTACTATCCCTATAAGATAAATGCCACTCACATCCCCATTTTAAAGCCGAGAAATCGGAGGCACACTGAGGTTAAATATCCTGTCTAAAATGACGCAGCTAATGTAACAGGGCATAAATTTGAATCTGGAGAGCCGATTCCTGTCCCACCCTCTTAACTCCTGTAGTAGGTACACTTTTATTACAAGCTGGAAAGAGGTGTCAAAATGTTAACAGCAATGATCTCTAGCAAAGGATTATAAGGAAGAGCCATTGTCTTTGTTACACTGTCTGTCTGTTCCAAATGTTGCACAATAGGGCCTGATTTCCTTTGATCACTGGGAAGAAATAACCATTATTTTACAATAAAAATAAAAACAAATGGGATCCCTGACCAGCAAAACTTCATCAACTGGACTTGTCCCTGGAAGCCTTCCGTTTGATCTTCCGACGGGCCTCCTCCTCTTTCCTGCTGGTCCCCTTGAAGAAGCAGAGGAAGAAGTTCCTGCTCGCTCGCTCGTTCTTGGCAGCTCACCTCGCGAGTCCCAAATGACGGCTGTGAGGCAGCTGCTTCCCCCACGCGAAGCCGCCCCTCCCTCCCTAGCTTGCAATCACGCACCACCCTGGTGTCACTGGCCCGGCATCTGGCATCCACGTGTGTCTTATCTCCAGCTACGTCATCCGCCGCTCTCAGCGCAAACCACGACTTACACGCATCCTGCTGCCACCCACTTCCCCCACAGCGCCCTGCGTCTCCACCCAGCCAGCAGCCTCTGAGGACACATCTGCCCGCGGGCTGCCAACACGCAGAACCCCAACCAGTGCTGACTGCGTGGGAGCCACAGCTGGGGAGGACGTCGTGCCAGACCCACCCATCCCACCTGGGTGGGGAGGAACGCAGGGAATACAGGGAAACCAGTCCCAGCAGCAGAGTGTGGAGGCCAGGTCCTTTCATTACCCACAGCAAAGAGGTCATCCTCAGACTTGGTGACAATCAAAGCCCCAGTGACATTCGCTTTGTCCCTGTGAACGTCTGCATTTATCGGTCAGTCAACAAATATCTATTGAGCCCCAAGCAATAAGTTACAAGGTATTCGAGTTAGGTCAGGGGTTGATGGGGCTTGGGGAAGATCAGTGGACCCTTCATCTTCCCCGCTCACTATGCATGCGAAGGTGCACGCGCGCATGCCCGCACGCACGTGCACGCACACACACACATACACCCCTCCTCTTCCTCCTCCT
>VMDO01032729.1:0-18624 GCA_007922755.1 Pedetes capensis
TGATCTATTTGAGAACATTATTTCTTTGTGCTCATATTCCACCCTGAGTGCAATTCCTAGTAAGTATAAGGATTAGATAAACATGAGAAGGAAGGTAAAAATGGAGAAAAGGAGGATTAATTTCCCCCATTGGATATTTAGGGCTGGGATTTAGCTCAGTTAGTAGAGTGCTGCTCTGCTGTCTCTGAGGTCCCAAGTTTGATTCCCAGAACCACAAACATGGGAGAAGGACATGGCAATCCACTCCAGAGACAATCTCTAAACAATAAGCCATTGAAAACCCTATGAGGGTCACTATGAGTCGGATAGAATTCTATGGCACCTAACAACAACAACAATTGGATATTTGATTATTAATATTACAAAAGAGATGGTAGAACAAAAAGTTTAAATGACAAAACTTTGCATCATGAAAGTCTTAATGAGAGGAAAATAGGTAAAATCACTTGCTATAATGAGATCCTGGAATTTTTGTGTTTTGTTTTTCATTTTTCTTTTCTTTTTTTTTTTTTGGGGGGGGAGTGTGTATTTTGGGACATGGTCTTGCTATGTAGCCCAGGCTGGCCTCGAACTCATGATCCTCTGCCTCAGCCTCTTGAGTGCTGGGATTTCAGGCATGTACCCCCAGGCCCAGGGGTTCCTGTGCCTGTTCTAAGAATAGCCTCATAATGAAAAGTGGAATACTCCTACCAGGGTTCCATAGTATTGCTGCATAGCTATGTGACCTTGAGTAAGACATTTATCACTTTGAGTCTCAGTCTTGTTGTTGTTAAGTGCTGTAGAGTTGGTTCCTACTCATAGCAACTCTCACAAAGTTTTCAATGGCTCATTGTTTGGGGATTGCTTTGAGAGTGGGTTGCCAGGTCCTTCTCCCATTTTTTGGTGCTGGGGATTGAACCCAGGTCCTTATCATCTATAAAATAGCATAATAAAGCACCTATCTTACATAGGTGTAGTGTGAATTAACTAACAATGTGTTACTTAAAAATGGTTTGGAATGGTGCCTAGTAATAAAAAATGTACTACAGAAGTGTTAGCTATTATTACAATCTCTATTTTTGAAAGAGTGAATTTCTCATTTTGTACTGCAAAATCTGTAATACCAGCCACTACTAAAGGATCAACTGCCCTTTTAGAAGACCTGGAAGCATTCCAGAAGTTACTTTTAGCCAGGGCACTCTGTATTTCCTGGAGTGGAGGCTGGTCACAGAAGCAATGCTCACAGAGAATAATGAAGTACATGATTGCAAAATGAAGAATGTCTACCTCCTAGAAACACCCAAAGGAACTTGGTTCAGATTTGTCCTATGCCCAAGACACTAAGTGGCATGAGGAAAGCCATCATTCAACTAATGAGTGGTTCAGAGTTCCTGGCGGTGGGAGGATGGCCCTACAGAATACTTTGCCTCAGCTATGACATTCTGACAGTTGGATAGAAGAGCTGGCTCCAGGACCCAGGTCAAGTTTACAAATTCCTTAAGTTAAAATTGATGGCAAAGAGGCCACAGAAGCCATGCTAGATTTTTATTTTTTTACAACAATTCAACCTGGGGTAAAGTTTCTAAAGTCTACAAAAACTCTTTACATTATCTCATTAGTTCACTTGTGAAAAATAAGGGACTGGGATTTAGCTCAGTCGGTAGAGCGCTATGCTGCAAGTCTCTGAGGTCCCGAGTTCCATTCCCAGCACCACAAAAATGGGAAAAGGACCTGGCAATCCACTCCCAAGGCAATCTTGAAACAGTCAGCCATTGAAAACCCTATGAGGGTCGCTATGAGTCGGATACCAACTCGACAGCACCTAACAACAACAACAACAACATATCTACTTAAAATCACAATGTAAAGACAAGTATCAACAGGAAGGTATCAATCCAAGTACCACCCTCAACGTCATCTCTAATCTTTCTCTCTTATCCAATGGGCTACAGTTTTGCTTAGAGATAAGAAAGTATTTATTTGGGGATACATAAGTAGAGAGACACTGGGAAAGATAGAATTATTGAAAAGGTTGTCTGAGCTAAGTAGAATAGTAGTGAAACCAGAAACATGGCTTAAAAGGATTTGTCTATGTGGCTTCACCCTGAGCAGAAAGTCACGGTAGACACGCTCCTCCCACCCTCCCAGGCCAAACTCTGATTGAAATCTACTCTAAATCCCTCTTGACTACACCGTCCAAACTTCTTTACTGCCCAATCCAGATACTCCCAGCAGGAAGGGGTAGTTGAGGGGAAAATAAGACAGCAAATTAAATTCCATTCAGATAAACCCAATTCAGCTTAGCAGAATTAAATTCAATGAAACAAAAATTTATTGAGCTCCTTATAATATAAAAGTGCCAATCCACATAAATGAATAAGTTTCAGGACTGGGTTACAAACAAATTAATATGAAGTATTATTCTTGGCTTAAAAAAACTCACAATTTAATGAGATAAACTTACACAAAACTAATAATAATAGCCAGGTTATACAGTGTCTTATAAGAGGCATAAATAAAATGGGGAATGAGAGCATGGAAGAAAGAGCAATTATTTTCTGGTGGGGAAAGCCAACTGCCCTGACATATATCTCATTTAATTCTGTGAAGTCATAGAGGTGGGAACTGACTATACCCGAGGAAGAGATGGGGTTAAATGAGCCTGAGACACGTTGCTCAAGGCCATACAGGAAAGAAATGGGTAAGCTTGGACTTGAACTTAGGTCTTCCGAAGCCAAAGCTGGATTCTGCCCACCATATCTCACTGACAATCAAACTCTTTGATTGCGGATCTGTAAGCCTCCACTAAAGGGTTCCTAAATGTAGAGTGGAATCTGTGGAACCATAATCCTGACAGGCCCTGGGTTTGAGCCTATCTGGCTCACCTCGAGTTCTCCTAAGGGACGGGCCAGGAGATCTGGCTTGCCCTGGCTGGGAACGGCTAAGGGGCTTGAGAGAACTCTCTGGGCTTTGTTGTTAGACGCCAAGATGGCACTCCCTTGGGAGCTTCTGGGTGTGGCCTTGGAGGGTGTCCCCAACACTGTGTCCCTCCCCATAGGTTGACAGAGTACTGGACAATGCCACAGAGAGAATACATAAGCAACTACATATAAGGTTGAGCCGCTAAATAAAATTTGAGTTTGTTTCCCGAAATGCTCCTGGAGTGGCTGTGTCTCCATTGCACTCACCACCGGTGAGGATGTGGGGTTCCAACCCTGGGCTAAGGGGCCCCACACCTAAAATCTTATACATTCCATGGAAAGGCAAGGGTCTGTACTTAGATGGGCCCTGGCCTATGTTGATGCTTTTATGGCAGGAGCTAGAATATAGTGGCGTCATGCAGCTGGATTACAAGCAAGGCCATAGCAGGGAAATGAGTCGATCCTTGGAGTATTCTCAATGAGAAAGAGGTACAAAATCCCAGAAATCAGGCCCAGGCATGGGCTCTGGTCCCTGATCCCACATAATCCCTCTGTATCTGCAAACGCCTGTGTACATCTGTACACTGCCAGCACTGCTCCAAGGCTTATGACACGGGTTTCTCATGGGAAACAGGTGAACACTGCTGAGCTCGAGGCTGTCCCTGAATGGCCGTTCTACAGACCCTTTATCTGAAGCTCTCATTCACCTTTGGAAGCTAATGCTTCTAAGTGATGCCTAGGCAAACATCCAGTTGTTTTTGCTTACCATTAATATGTGCTTCTGACTTGGTTACCATGGTTACAGGAAACCCCAGAGCTGACTTCCACTCCATTCAGGGGTCCAGTCTTTATCCACGGGGAATGCTGCATTCAGTTCCAGCATTCTAGTCTAGTCCCACCTAAGCAAGTGCCCACACCCCTATGTCTTGTAGTCTTCAAGGGCAGCAGGTGGGCAAGAGAGACCCCCTTTTAAAACAAAATTATGGTACATTTTTACAATGAAATGAAACGCTACCCATTGATATTAAAACAAGATATTTTCTCCTGACGGGAGTGCGAGACCTGCCTCAGGAGGGGCCATTTCTCTCCCATGGTGACTACATTATTGCCAAGAGGAAAATTTATTTTCTTTGCATTTTTCTTCAAAGCAGTCAGAATCTACCAGAATTACTCTCCTTCATCACTACCAAGTGAAGGATCTTAAATATTGTGATGGGGCTCAACTCGGTCCATCATTACCCAAGGCAGAATTACCACCAGCCCATGAAATTATTTCCCATTTTAGCAGGATGACCTTTACAAAAGCCAGCATTCAGAAAAATGCCTGGGGAATCCTTAACCCATTCTCTAGATCAGATGCTTAACTGCCTCTGCCTTTTGTAAGTCATGCAGTCACAGAGGACACCAGCTAAGTCTCTGTAAGCTTTAAAAAGCCATGTGCTTTGCAGCCCTGCAGTCAGCTCCCCAAAGGCCTTCCTCTGCCCCCGTTTCTGCACCTCTGCACAGGCAATTCATGGAGTTTGTCAGCAGGGTGGGCCTCTCGTGTACTTCTCATTCTCAAATCTGCCCTTGACTTTTCATTTCCACCCATTTAATCTGCATATAATTGTGGGCTAGGGTAGGTGAGGGATCTACTCAAAATGTTTGGTTCTAGGAACCATCACCCATTCCTTGGTCACAATTTAAAAATGTCCTTTCTCATTACACGTTTTAGCTTAATTCATCTCTTTCTCTTTTTGTAATTTTTTTGTAATTTTTAATTTTTTTTTTTGCAGTGGCTTCATTTTGATCTTTTTGAAAGGGACCACAGAGAGTTACTTTACTCTTGAGTATTTAGAATAGGAATCTCGTATTCTGCTCTCCCTAAAGCCAAGGCAGCAGGCAGCTCTGGCCATCCCCCAGAGCAAATACTGACTGGGTATTTCCATATACATTCTGAGCATTGTCTACTGTCCTGAGTGATTGAGCACATGGTCCTCTAGCAATCAAACAGCCACAAAATCCAGTTTGAGCTGGTCAAAGTTAAGACGTTTTAGGAAATGTGGGCTTGTTGTTTTCTGTAAGCATAAATCTGACCACATCACTGTGCATAGCTTCTCTTCCAGGCAAGTTAAGTTGTCATATGCAGGAACACATCTGATTTTTTTTTAAAAAGGGCACACATTAACTATGTCCTTCCTGGAAAGTGAAAATATTTCCCAAAGCTAAAGTCACAGTAAGGCTACCTAATGAGGACAGAATAGGTGACAATTCTTGTTTGCCTGCAGCCTGATTTCAGTTGGGAAGAGTTTAATTCAGTGCTTGTGTGCAAATTTACAGCATACTTTATATTAACTGTTCATTTCTTTGCCCTTTTGGAATTTGGTGGGCAGCCTAACACTTAGCAAAAATGGTGAATAAAGAAAATCTCTTTTAGATAACCTTGCTGTGTCTTTTTGCTCCTTCTTTCCACATCTGTGGCATCCCTTCCCCCAGATTTCCTGAGCTATTATGTTCTCTTTCTCTCTCTCCCCTTCTTTCTCTCTCAAAATTTGTTCAGGAAAGAATCTGAATAAGTCATTTGTTCTAAGTTATGAGAGATTATCCCAGTGGAACAATAATGTCTTTTTTATTCAGCAGTATTAGAAAATGAGGCATCCTGTATAAATAAATTTCAAGATAAATGAAAATTATAATTTAAAGTGCCAATTAAAAAATTGGCTTGAATAGAAGAATTTAAAAATACATTATATGTATCACTATCTTCACACACAGAGGGTACCAAAATAATTGTTAACCAATCGTATAGAATTTTACACATGAAGTGCTTTCCCATGTACTTTCTCATTGATTTTCACGACTTCAAAAGGAAGATATTAGGTGTAAGAATCACTTTTCAAGTATTGTTATGCCACTCTATGGTATGATGATGTCTTGCATGTCTGTTCAGGGGTGTACAATATTTGCTCCTTCCTAAGGTCTTCCCTTGCTTGCTGAGCTTTCTGTGCCTTTGTACTTACTGCCTCTGTTGCATCAGCTCCTATTTTTCATTGTGGAAGCAACCTAGACCATCCAACCTAGTACCCTACATATACTTCCTTCAACTGACTGCTTCTAACCTCCTGTATGCTGGAAAACCAGATGAATTAGCTTATTAGAATAATGTCTTACAGTAAGGCCAAACAAGCCATCCATTTATTTCAGCTTGCCTGTCAGGATGACTTTATTTCAAAATATAAAGCTTCACAATTCTGACCACATTTTCTAAGTCCATGACCTTATTCTTTTTTTTATATACTTCCCAAACCAGACTGAACCTCATTGTCAGCCATGCCAATGATGCTTTAATTAGAATCCTCAGATCTTTTCAGTTCCAGAGAAATTTAGCTCTTAACTTTCTCTGATCCTGTCCCCAGGCTACTGAATGCACCTAGTTAAATTGAGGAAACTATGGTGAATAGTGCATAATAATTTTAAAACTTTGTAAAAGTAACATATTATTTATAGAAAATGTAGAAGTTTTAAAGTTGTCTCTTCCCCAGGCATGGAAATATATCAGCACTGGATCACCTATGATCCTGGAATTCTAGCACAAGCGCTGCTAAACAATTTGGCATTATTTCATTCCTTTTCTACATGTATATGTGCACATGCCTGAGTCTTTGTGTGCATTTATATAATACTTACCATTTTTTCTTCTTTTTTATTTAGTTTAAGTCATTGCCATGTCCCTTTGTAGTTTTTTAATACCCATATTTAATGATTGCATAATAATTTGTCAAAATAGCTATATTACATATATTTTCAATGATAATCTTATGTATTATGCACTTTTTATATTTTATGGTTTTTGATAGTGTAAACACAGCAAAAATTTATGTTTATAAAATTTTCTGTAACTGGGATTACTTCCTAGTTGTGATGGTTAATCTTCATTGTCAACTTGACTGGATTCAGAATCACCGAGGAGATTGGCAAGATACACTTCTAGGTATGTCTGCATGAGGTTTTCCAGAGATGATGAATTGAGGGGGGATGGCTCACCTTTCATGTGGGTGGCTCCATCCCATGGGCTGGGGACCCCGATGGAATGAAAGGGGAAGAAGAAAAGAGCCAGAGGGCACCAACATCCCCTACTCTCTGCTTCTTGTGCCCTGTGATGGGAGCTGCTCCACTCTGCCACATTCTCCCACCATGATGGACTGTAGCCTCTGAACCCATGAGCTAAAAATAAAACCTTCCTCCTTTAAGTTGTCGCTGTCAAGTATTTTGTCACAGCAACAAGAAAATAACTGATACATTAACTAACTGCTAAAGTTAGAATTACTAGATCAAATGCCAAGAATATTTAAAACACTTGAAGTCAGTAGAATTTCCTTATTCACTTAAATTTTTTATCTTTTCCTATTAAATATGATCACTAATTGAGCATTTATTTTGTGTTCAGCAGTGGGAATGAAAAGAGAAATAATGCATGGTCTCTACCTTCAAGGGACACTCAGTTTGATGCTGTCTTATGATCAGTGCTAGAGTGAGATACATATTTGGAATAGCAAGGATGCAGAGGAGAGCATGTCTAACTCTTGATGAGGAGACTCATGTTTGTACTGTTTTGAAGAATGAGCAAGAATTCACCAGGCAAAGGCATAGATCCTAGAGAATCATAATGTGCCCTGAAAACTGCAGGTACTTTTTTTATCATTGGAACAAACTAGGGGACCAACAAATCACTGACACTTCCTGTATTTTATGGCAAGTTATTTATCAAGTACTTGGTAGATGTTTTATTGACATCCCTATCAATCTTTACAACCTTGTGAAATAGGTGTTATTAGCTCCATTTTGCAAATGAAGATTACTTAGTCATTGAATATCGATAAGTAGCAAGATGTGTATTTGAGCCAGGTCCACCTAACTACATGGTCTGTGCCCTAAATATCATGTTATCTTACCACCTGGACACAAGGGGAAGAGTTATAGGAGCTGAGGCTGGTAAGTAAGGAACCACCTCACAGATGTCCTTGTAAGACTTGCTAAGGAGTGTGGTCTTTTATTTTTTTAATGCAACAGGATTGTTTTTCTCTTCTGTACTTTTACTGACTTTCTGACAGGTCACCTCTGAAAAACGAGGTCTCGGCTTTGCTTTCCTGCCCCAAAGTCTACTTTCCTGCTGGGACCGCAGCCATCTCGCCCAGCCTCCGAATGGGATCCTGTTTCACGCTTACACAGGGGAGTACTCAATTGCCTTTTTCTGGACCCCCTTCCACTGATTAGGTACTGAAGTGCTCCCTGCTTTAGACACTAGACTTCACTCAGCAAACTAAGGCCCAGGAACCTGTTGCCTCTGTCCGGATTTCAGATTCCCCCTTTACCTCTGTCCTATGTGACCGGAACTATGACAGCAACTGCCCATAACCTAGCGCTGCAATACACGTTTCATATCGATTTGTCTTTTAAATTTTTCCCACTATTTTAAATTGTGAGCATCAGTTTTCATAATTTTCTATGTTCTATGCTTCATCATTGCATCATTGCCAACAGTGAGATCTGAAATGTGTAAAGACTTTTGTTATTGTTAGGTGCTGTCAAGTCGGTGTCCGACTCATAGAGACTCTACATACAGCAGGAGAAACACTATTGTCAGTGTTTCTCTGCTGTTCATAGGGTTTTCAATGGCTGATTGATATTTGGGTGTGGGTTGCTGGGTCCATTTCCCAAACCTACAGTAGCTGGTGTTCCCAGGCGGTCTCCCATCCAAGGACTAACCAGGCCCGACTCTGCTTAGCTTCTGAGATCTGACAGGTTTGGATGCCACAGTGGGGCAAGAGTAAAGACTTTTAGACAGCTCTAATTCATTTTTGTATTGCTTTGCAAATTTGACCATGAAAATACATTATCACAATGCTGACTTTGTATCAACATTGTGTGTATTTGAAATGTTGAAGTTTTCTCAATAAATGAGCAAGTTTGTACATTTGCATTTGTGAAAGATAAAACTTTTTCCAGAGTTTGGCTCCTTGGGCAGCTGTGTATGGTGATACCTCAGGGTTTTTGATCTGTTTCATCAAAAGATTCAGGTTGTCAACTGTGGCGTTTCAGATGACCACAATTCTAAAGCTAGATGCACACAATTATCAACCAGAGTGGTATGCAGCTATATATTTTGCTTTTCAATCTATTCTTTTCTTTGTTTTTCTTTTTGTTCGCTTTTGAGACAGGGTTCCACTGTGTAGCTCCAGGCTGGCCTCAGAATTGCCATCCTTCTTCCTGTCTCAGTTTTCTCTAATTCTTAGATACTTATAAAATAATAACCATAGCTAAGATCCATGAGATCAGGGAATGAAATGGAGTTTTGATTTTGTGCAGTGCTAGCTGGCTCATCTGGGCATTCAAAACATAATTTTGTAAGGAAAAAACATGATCTCAGTTTGGGATTTTCCCTGGAAGTAGTGCCTAAAACAAGAATTTAAGTGCAAGTGCTTTATCTAGGGGACGATTCCATGAAACAACAGGGAAAAGGGAAGGTGCAGGGACAGGTAGGCAGCAAAAAGAATTGTACTAGGAAGCCAGCTACTAAACTGGGTGATTGAGGCTTATTCCCGTGTGCATCACCCCCTTGCTCAAAGACTGCTGAAGGTGGGCTGTTCATTCTTGGTACGCCAGGCTTGCTGTGTGTGGGGAGCAGGGCAAGGAGGAGCCACAGCGCAACCTTCTGAAAAAATTCTTAGGCATAGACCTGGGACCCCATGCCAGGCACAGAATGGAGTGTTTTCCTCTGATGATGAAGAACCCATGGGCCAGATAGGTTGTACCTACCTCCTGTAATGAATCGCTCCCCTGGAGTCAGGGATTGGCTAGTGCCTCTTGTATTTACAATGCTAAGCACTGGACCTTGTATCTAATTGATGCTTCTTAAATGTTGAGCTTGATGATCCTCATGATAATGTATGCAAAGTCAAGTGGTTAAAGAAGAGTTATACTTTATCTATGACTTCAATAAATCTAGGTTTTATAACAAATTTACCAGTTATTTATGAGCAATTACTATTATTACAAACCAAATTCTACAGATGAGAAACCTGGCACTAAGTCATGAGGTAGAATGACATGCTTAAAAGGCAGAAAACAAAGAGTTAATGCTTTTGATCTGGAATCATAATTTACATAAAAAACTCACAGTAATGACAAAAGCTAAAAGGTAACTATTTAAAAGGCCATATAATCAAAAATGCCTGGAAATTAGAAGCAAAATTCCTTTTTATTTAGTAAAAGACATTTATAAAAGATACTTAAAATGGTTACATGTCGTTTAATTGTTCTTAAACTGTTTTTGTAAAACGGTTGCCACATTTCCAGCATTTTTATGGAAACTTGAGGGGGAAAGAATTACCCTGTGAACTTTTTCTTTTATCATGACAGCAAGTAAATAAATAGAGATGAAACTTTGTATATGCATCTGAAACCCAGATAAGGGTTCCTTTGTGGCTTTCACTAATATAGAAAAATCTATTTAAATTTTCTCACTTCCCCTTTCCTTTCAAACCTGAGTCAGTTAGCCTTGGCTTCCACCCCCTCCTTCCCTAGTTATAAAACCAAATGGAATGTTTGTACTGAAGGGCCAAGTCAGTGCCGTGACTCAGAGGAAGCAAGCGTTTATAAACCGTGTTTCTCTAAAGCCTCAGCACAAACATGGCTGTGGCCCAAGTCCAGATCGGACGGGGCAGCCTATACCAGTGTGGACCCTGGCAGAACCGAGTGTCAGAGAGGCCTGGCCAGAATCAAGGCCTGAGCTGCAAGTGGCCTTGAGGCCACAGCACTGGCCCGTGATCTTTCATCTCCAAGAGTCAAAACAAAAATGACTGAAATGAAATCAGACAAAGAAATGTCAGGGCTTTGCTGGAATGGAATAT
Organism: Pedetes capensis; assembly: GCA_007922755.1. Classification (NCBI taxonomy): domain Eukaryota; kingdom Metazoa; phylum Chordata; class Mammalia; order Rodentia; family Pedetidae; genus Pedetes; species Pedetes capensis. The sequence continues at coordinate 10,790 of VMDO01032729.1, forward strand.
TCTCTTTGAATGTTCAGTGTCCTTTAGCCTGGCTACAACTTCCTTCATGGCTAATGGCTTTTAATTGTGCCCATTAGCTGTCTTCTTTACAGAATATCTTCACCCAAAGGTCCAGATTGACCACAGCGGCCTGGAATACAAAGGGTTACAAGGACTTTGGGTTTTAACCCTGGAGTCAGGGAGATTTAGTTTTGAATCTCAATTCACCACTTCATATTTTCACTTGACAAATGTTTATGAAGGACTGATTTTGTGCCAGGCATGGCTCTAAGTGCTGAGAATGAGGACAGGAGCTGGGTGGACAAGGTCCTTTTTCTTCTGCTATGACATTCTGATTGGAAGAAAAATAGAACTGAAAACCAGAAAGATGATCTGACAGTGATGGTAACCGTGTTATGGAAATAAGTGAGGGCGCTAGGCCGGATGGCCACGGAAGGCCTACGTGCGGTAGTAACGTGGTACATTCTGTGAAGTGGCGGGAAAGCTGAGATCTGAGACATAAAAGAGCCAGTGAGGGTAAGAACACACCCTTCCCAGGCATGCACAAAGTCCTGTGAGTGACAGGAGAGTGGTAAGAGGGGAGGTGGAAAGGACAGTGGATCAAAGATGGCCACCAGTCTTTGAGTTGCCTCCTATGGAGAGGTGATTCTACTTTCCGTCCCCCTGAATCTGGGCTGGTCTCTGACTTGTGGCCCACAGAGTATGGTATACCAATCCTGAGCCTAGCCTTTAACATACCTGGCAGCTTCTCTCCTGGTCCTCTGTGGCCCTAAAGTGGCACATAAGTCTAACCATCCACTCAAAAGGCCACATGGAGAGGGAACACAGGAAGAGGAGAGGGATTCAGCTGAGCCCAACCTTTTAGCTGTCCCCACTAAGGTACCAGACGTATGAGTGAAGCCACCTTGGACCTGCTCATCTGCCAGCTGAATGCTACCAAATGACTCCAGTGTATGCCTCATGAAACAGAAGAGCCATCTAGTTAAGACGTGTCCAAAGTCCTGACACACACAAACTCATGAAACAATTCAATGGTGATTATTTTAAGCCACCAAATTCAGGGGTAGTTTGGTTCTCAGCAAAAGATATCCAAAATGGAGAGAGAGGCTGGCGCAGGTTACTTTGACCTTGAACAGGATACAGAGCAGGCGACTTTGACCTGGAACCAGGGTGGAAAATTTGCCTTGAGATGGACCAGAAGCCACAGGAGGGCTGACACAGGAGGTGTAGGATTTATACGAGCTGCTTTACATTTGAAATTTTATGGGGATTTATTCCTGGCTTCCCACTTTCTTTGACCTTGTACAGGTCAATGGAACTGCTTATGTTTTGGTATCTCCAACTAAAAAGTAACAATGGGCTGGGATTTAGCTCAGTTAGTAGAACACTGCTCTACAGTTTCTGAAGTCCCAGGTTCGATTACCAGCATTGCAGAAATGGGAGAAGGATGTGGCAATCCCCTCTCGAGGCAATCCCGAAACAATCAGCCATTGAAAACCCTATAAGGGTCGCTATGAATTGGACATGACTCGATTGCACCTAACACTACCAACAACAAAGTAAGAATAATAATCCTATCAGCATCAGACAGTTGAGGAGTAAATTATATAAAACCACTAGCATGGCATACAGCAGCTGGTTAACCACTCAAGAAATGGAAGCTGTATTTGTTGCTATTTTTCCTGGCTTAGCTTCTATTGGAAGAATTAAGAAGGCTCCAGCCATGTTAACATTCCTCTCAACTAGTTCAGGCAGACCTCAGGGGGATCATGAATATAATCGAGGATAGGAGTTTTGCCTTCTAATTGCTGTTCCACCAGAACTGGCCAGAGAAACTTCCGTTATGCCAGCCTCCCTGGCTTCCTTTCCTTTTTTGATGCTGGTTCCATGGATTCTCCAAAATGGCAAGCCATCACAGACTGACAGTAGCCCAGCTTTATGATCCTCTCCTGTGTCTGCTTAGCCCCTTCCAGCATGGGGGGTGCCAGGATGCTGCTTTCTGGGCTGCTGGTCAGACTCTAGCCATCACCACGCACAACTGGGACAAACAGCCTCACTCCTATCCTGCTGGATAATAAACTATAAAGAGAGTGATTCCTTGACCTCTAAGATGCCTACAGAAATTTCTGTGGTTATATACTGTATTCATTATATTGCATTATATGTCATATTATATTCATTATATTATGCCATATCCTATTTCAGTGATATCTGTTATAAGGTGACAGTTAGCCTGCCACCCTGACTGCGAGGTAGCTTTCCCACTGAGCCTCTAGGTAAGTTGTCTATTGGTTCTTGCCACCTTTTCCCTCAACCAACCTCTATTTCCCTAGGTTACCCATTAGAGCAGTTTTCCTCAAAGTTGTGCTGGAATGTTAGCTCACTTCTTCAGACATGCCCCACAAAAAGAAAATATGTCTTGGTTAAGTCATTTTTCCTTTTCCTTTTCCTATCTCCATTTCTGGGACACATAGTACATATCATCATATTAAGGCCCCAAAACACATCCTAGCAAGAAATACCTTTTCATTTAGCTTAATCTAGTATTTAATAAACAGACCTAACCATGGACTCTATTTTGAGTCTCTCATGTTGTCGTCGTTGTTAGGTGCCGCCAAGTCAGGTCCAACTCACAGCGACCCTACGTACAACAAAACAAAATGCTCCCCAACACTGTGCCATGCCTGGTAGTATGACAGTGCTTCTCTGCTATTCACAGGATTTTCAGTGGCTGATTGTTTAGGGATTGCTTCGAGAGTGGGCTGCCAGTCCTTCTATTTTTTTTGGTACTGGGAATTGAATCCAGGGCCTCAGAGTGCAAAGCAGCACTCGACTAACTGAGCTAAAACCCCAGCCCCTATATGAAGAATTAGTATTCAATAAAATGCCGTTTAAGAAAGGTTGCATTTCATTCTTTCCTCCATTCCAGGGCTGATGGGCTTATAAAATTTAGTTTTGATCCTGCTTCTTTGAATTATAGTAAGCATCAAAGTAGTTCCAGAATGTTCTGAGTATCAGGTCTATTTCATAATGAAAGGAGACTGGCTGGTTTTGAGTCTTGAATCTATTACTTACTAGGTGCATAACTTCAGAAAAATTACCTTATCTGCACTTCAGCTTCCTTCTACATAAATTGAAGGTAATTGATACTACTTTTTAATAGGGCTGCTGTGATGATTAAAGGATATCATGAGTAGAAAATGTGTTCCTCATTTTCTGCTCATAAGTATTACCTGCTATTACTGTAACTGTTATTATTACTGCTCTCATTTAAAACTGAAGAGTCAACAGAGTGTACAAATTTTTCTTTTGTAGGAAAAACTACTTGGGACACAATTGACTGAAACTAGATTTGTTCAGCTTAAACTGAAATAAGTCATCTTGTTCATTTTTTTTTGAAGTTTTAAAAGCTTTCAAAACTTGTAATTAATTAATTTTCCATTTTATTTTTGTGGTGCTAGAGATCAAAGCCAGTAACGTACACATGCTAAGCAAGTGCTCTGCCACTGTTTTTATTTTAAAGCACGCTGTTCAATATCTGACATGGGACAGGTGTCATATCAAGAATGTGTCACTTGGTATCATTAGGAGATGCATACCAGCTGAATGATTGTCTCTTTTGCTCCTAAATCTGTATAACAGTTTATGACAATTACCCTTGCTATTTCACAAGTGCTAAATGCTAATAGAAAAAGCCAGTGTTGAGAGTCAACTTAATGGATCGTCTGAGGCTGGAAACATACTTCAGCGGCAGAGTGCTTGCCTTGCATGTATGAGGCCCTGGGCTGGATTCTCAGTACTGCAAAAAAAGTCATAAATGTTTAGAATATTCTGGCCATTACATATGAAATATCCTTGAAGTAAGACTTATTGGAGAGATGCAAGCCTCGTGTTACCAAGTTGTTCTTTTTTTCTTTTTTTTCTTTTTTGGTACTTAGGGAGTTGAACACAGGGCCTTGCACATATTTTGCAAGGGCACGACCACTGGACTACATCCCCAGCCCATTTTTTATTTTTTATTTTGAGACAGGGTCTCGCTAAGTTACGCAGGCTGCCTCAGGCTTTGCATTTCTGATCCTCCTGCCTCTGCTTCCCAAGTTGCAGAGATTACAGGTGTGAGCCACTGCCCTGGGCCCCAGTTGTTTATTCTAAGCACTTAGAGGATTTCAGCTCATCTGTTTTCATGATCAAGAGTTGTGGGAACCGTGAATGTGAGAGTAAGAATCAGCATTAATCCCATCTCCTAAATGGAGCTTTTATCTTTATATTTCTGATGGTGGAAGTGGATAGTTACCAGGCTAGGGAAAAACACAGTGAGGGCTTTCCCAAGATTGGCAGTCACTAGTAAGTTTCTTCTATTGGGACATAAACCAGCCTCAAAGAATGGGAGCAGCAGTGCTTTAAGCCAGGCTATCAGATTTATTGTTGTTGTTACTTGCCATCAAGTCAGGTCCAACTCTCGGCAACCCTAAGTATGGCAGAACAAAACACTACCCAACACTGTGCCATGTGCACCATCTTTTTGTTTGAACCCATTGTTGCAGCTACTATGTTTCTTCTCATTTTGAGTTATGCCACATCAGCAAAAGGAAGTCTCAGGGGCTTTACTCCATTCCTGTCATTAAGGTTGACTCTACTTTGAGGAGGCAACTCTTCCCCAGTTTTTTCTTGAATGCCTTCCAGCCTGGGGGGCTCATTTCCCAGTGCTATATCTGACAGTGTTTCTCTGCTATTCATAGGGTTTTCAGTGGCTAATTGCTTCGGAAGTAGTCTGCTGGGACCTTCTCCCTAGTCTGTCTTAGTCTGGAAGTTCACTTGAAACCTGTCCACCATGGGTGACCCTGCTGGTACCTGACGTACGAGTGGCATAGCTTTCAGTATCATAGCAACATGCAGGCCCCCACAGAATGAAAGCTGACAGACATGTGGGGGAGCCCCTGGGGAGTAGTTATGAAATGAGACCTTTTGAAAGACTTCATAAGAGAAAAGTGAGGCCAGTGTTTTCTCTTTGAAGTGAAGTAGGGAAGGTGAGAATTAGATTGAATAAAGATGTGACACATTATCATAAACTCAAGTTTAGTAACAGAAGAAAGACATGTGGTACAGGTTCCCTAAATCTTGCTCTACCTGGTGGTCTTAACTTATGTGTGTACAGTCATCTTTCATATTCGTGGGTTCTGCATCCATGTACTCTACCAAATGCAGACTGAAACTATTTAAAAATTATGCATCTATACTGAACGTGTATAGACCTTTTGTTCTTGTAGTTATTTCCTGAATGATACAGTGTAACAGCTATTTGCATAGCATTTATGTTGTATTAGGTATTATAAGTAGACTAGCGATGATTTGGGCTGGGATTTAGCTCAGTTGGTAGAACGCTGCTCTGCAGTCTCTGAGGTCCTGAGTTTGATTCCCAGCACCGCAAAAATGGGAGAAGGACTTGGCAATCCACTCCCGAGGCAATCTTGAAACAGTCAGCCATTGAAAACCCTATGAGGATCGCTATGAGTCAGACAGGACTCAACAGCACCTAACAACAACAACAGAGATGATTTAGCCTGCAGCCATAGCCTTGTGGCATCTGATCCCATCAGATCTCAGAAGCTAAGCAGGGTCAGGCCTGGTTAGTACTTGGATGGGAGAGCGTGTGGGAACACCAGGTGCTGTAGGCTTGGGAGAAGGACCTGGCAACCCATTCCGAAAAAAATCAGTCATACATTGAAAACCCTATGAATAGCAGAGAAGCACTGACAATAGTGTTTCGCCTGTTGTATGAAGGGTCGCTATGAGTCACACACCAACTCAACGGCACCTAGCAACAACAGAAATGATTTAAAGTATGTAGGATTGCATAAGTTATATGCAAATAAAACAGCCTTTTATGTGAGGGACTTGGACTATCTCAGGATCCTAGAACCCTGTGACTATACTGAGGCATTAGTATATTATCAATAAAGAAAAAGCAGGTTAGATGCTCTGTTCAGCTTCCTCTGCCTTGCCCTGCAGGCAGCTGCCCAAACAGAAAGGAATCTGTATATGAAAAAGTACTTTTTAACGTTGTTATTGAAAATTTAAACCTATGCTAATGGCAAATGTGAAAGGTACAATGATTTTATAATCAGATGTATCGGCTTCATAAGCTTCCTGATTTAGAAGCAGTAAGGTTTTAGGCAAACATGGGTTTTATTTGTTGTTGTTGTTCTGCTTGGTTTTTTTTTTTTTTTTTTGTGTTGCAAAAATATACTGGGGTGTTGCACCCAGGGCCTTGCACATTGTAGACAAATGTCCTACCACTGAGCTACACCCTTAGCCCAATATTTAAATTTTATTTTTGAGACAGGGTATCACTAAGTTGCACAGGCTGATCTGGCCTTGAAGGTGGGATCCTCCTGCCTCTGCCTCCCAAGCAGCTGTGATTACAGACATGTGTCACGGTGCCTGGCCAGATGTTCTTTTCACTAACATAATAGCAGAAGTGATTTTGTCACGTAAAGCACAAGTGCTACTCATAGAATTGTCCTTGCTGCTATTATTATTATTATTATTAATTATTATTAGCCTTGTTTGGCTATATTCTATCTTTGAACAGAATATTATTTTCATATGATTAGGAATAATCAATTCTAAAAGGATCACTTAACACTCAGTAAATCGGGCCGTGGTTATGTCGGTCACCACGGAGCTGAATATATATGTCTGACACCAGCCAGTCTCCAGAAATATATGTTGAGTGACTGGATGAAGGAACTAGCAAATGAAGTGCTTTCTCTTTGGAATTATCCAAATAAACTAGTTATAGTTCAAATTATTGGGTAATTTTTCAGATGTCCAGTCTGCTGGGGTACTGAAGACTGCTTTTTAAAAGTCAAATCTCAACTTGCAGTCCTTTTCAAGAGCATTTTTTCTAGAAGCCAATATGTGATGTAAACCTGAAGAAATCTCTTCTTTTTCCTATTCCTTGCTATATCATCTTCAGGACCAATTCATATGTTTCCAAAAGAAAGAAGACAAACATCTCTCAAATGCAATACAGACAAATTGCCTACTGTTATTTAATGAAAAGGAAACAAAATTGATCCTACTCAGTACTTTTACATAAATATGAATATTTTTTAAACCCTCAGGCCAGAAAACTTCCCTAGACTAATATTAAATGATTGCTTGGGATTGCTTTCTTTATAAAAATATCAATATCAACTCTCTAGTATATAGGCTTTATCTTCTTTCATAGAAAGTCAAGTCATAAAATAGTTTTTAGTATATATTATATAAATAGCTCTTTATTACTGGAGATCTTCTCAAAAACACTTGTACTCAGAGATTTGTCTCAAAGGGAATAAAAATGAAGTTATAAAAATATTTCCATTGGCAATATATTTTTCCTGCTGTTTCACAACAAAAAGAGTAGGAAAAATATTCATTGGGAATGCATTTGATGGCAATTTACACATAGACTAACTATCTTGGAATATTTTTCCTACAAATGACCTTATATTGGGGATGAACCTTCCCATAGTTTCTAATTCAAACCATACATTCTGGATTTAATATCAGGACTCAGTCTTTTAACTATCTTGCATGAAGGACAGGGAACAGATCAAAGACCTCTGATAATAATAAAATATAATCATGAAAAGAGGAACCCCAAACCAAGAGAAAGATGTTGCCACTGACTTCAGTGTGTATAAAATAGGCATTGGACTTATGGCTTTGAGTATTTATGAATTCAGGTTGAAAGGGCGTTTGTGAAAAAGAATCCCGAAAACCTCAAGTTAACCTTTATTTCCCAGCTTTTTTGTTTGCTTTGTCATTGTTCCAGAATGAAAGTCACA
>VMDO01032730.1:0-18676 GCA_007922755.1 Pedetes capensis
GCAATGATTTCTACCTATTGATTTTCTCAAAGTTAGAGTATTTTTCAAACTAAGACAAAAGAAAAGATAAACCATTATGTATTCATTGAATGTTTTCTCACATTGATATTCCAAGGAATAGTCACCAAAGTAAATTAAAAAATACATGGTTATTAAAGAATACTGTGCTGTTTGCTTTTGATTAATGATCCAGAATTACTGTTTGTTGTAAATTATTATTTAAACTTCTCTATAATACTATAAAAGATAAAAGAACAGGAAGGAGAAGGAAAGAAAGCAGAGACAAATGTGGAATGAGAAAGAAACTAGATGATTCAAGCATTTATTGAAGTTTTATTTGAGGTTTGTTATGAAAAATTATATTGAGCTTTTTTTCATACATTTGTGTATTTTCTCCATGTCATCTTTGATGAAGTGTCCATTTGGATATTTTTTCCAGTTTTTTCCCTTGTAAGTATTGAAAGTTTATATTTTCTTGGTATATAAATTTCATCAAATTTGTGATTTCCAAATCTCTCTCTTTGTGGCTTGTCTTTTTATTTTATACAGAGTATATTTGACAAAGCACACTTTTTGATTTTCTTAAAGTCAAATATATCACTTTTTTCTTTTAGGATTTGTGGGTTTTGTGTTGTACTTAAAAACTCTTGCCTAACCCAAGGTCACACAAGGTTTCTCCTACTTTTCTTCAATATGGCTTATATTTTTATACACGACCTACTTTGAGCTTTTCTTTTTCCTTTGCAAGTCTTTTTTAACATTGTGGGGTATGTGTCTAGATTCATGTAGTTTTACATACCGACATCTATTTATTCTAGTACCATTTCTTGAGGACTATCCATCCTCCACTGAACTGCTTTTGTAACTCTACCAAAAGCCAGTAACTAAATTTGTATGGATCTATCTCTGGATATTTGTTGGCTTTAATGTTATAATGTTTAATTTTCAGCAGTAACATATACTGAATTGATTATGATAGATTTTAAAAATTATTTTGGCTCTTCTACATCCTTTTTATTTCCATATATATAGGGTGTGCTAAAAAAAATATGGTGAATGCTGCTGCCAAGTGCCATCTAACAGAAAGTCAGAGATCTTCAATGTAGGAATAGGTAAGCACTACATGGAACCTTAGTAACCACAAATGACCAGTTACAACTTGTTTGGTGCTGTCAGTCCAGCATGAACTATGTTTGAGAGAAGGTTTTTAAGTGGACTAAATCATGGATTATGAACAGAACTTCTGGGATAGCCATTTCTGTGGGGAAAGACAAAAACAAAAACAAAAAAATATTACAATGCGTCTCTTCCCCCTTATTCACTGGATCTGGCACTGTATAACTTCTGGCTCTTCCCCAAAGTCAAAATGACTGAAGAACTTTCTTGAACTAATCTCTAAAAGCAGGTTTGCTGACAAGAAATTTTCCTTTGTATGTGTTTTTCTTTCTCTTTAGTCTTGAACGAACGTTTTGCCTAACATAGAATTCATAAATGAGAATTATTTTTTTCAGTACTTAAAAAATATTGTGTCTCTTCCTTCTGGACTCCATAATTATAGATGGCCACACACCATTGTTTGATTTGGTGGTCCTCTCCCTGGAGCACACTTTTTGTCTCTGGATTTTTAGAAGAACAATGGACAACTGGACGCTGCAATGAGAGTAGGAATTTTGGGGGAGGATAAGTCCTCACTTCAATAGAGGGATACACATTCCTCCCCTCTTTGGCTCATCTAATCAAATGTGTTACCGTTAGGTTTAGGCTGGCCTTAGTAGGCTATAAAGCAGATTATCTTATTTATCACAGGACAGGTCCTGCCACAAATGAGAATCCCTCTTCTCAGCTTAGATAGGAAGGTACCTGTTGCCTTCATGTGTAAAGGAAGTTACAGGTTGCAGACCATGCCACTTGTGAAGGTTCTCCTGGCTACAGATTAGGCCATTTGTAAAAGTGTGTTATCTACTAGCCACCCTGCTATTTGCAAAGGATTTTATCTGTCAGAGAAGTTCTGACCACCAGATCAAGCCATTTGTCCCAGAGGAAGCTCACATTTATACTCATGTCTCAAAGACTGCTGGGAAGCAGATAGCTGGACAGGAATCCTATGTTGCTTTTCTTCCTGCCTAGCATCCACTATTAACAGGGAAGAGTAGAGGGAAGTGGGTCAATACCATTTGCTTGGTTTTTAGTTTCTTACATTTTCAATTAATTATTTTATTTTTTGTTGCCAATACAAATGCTGATTAATGCAAATAAATCTCAAAGTTTGTATTGTTATCCCAGCACTCTGGCACATGCCAGGGTGGAGGCTGAGGAAGAAGGATTGTGAGTTCAAAGCCAGAGGCAGCCTGTGTAACTCAGTTAGATCCTGTCTCAAAATAAAAAAATAAAATAAAAATAAAAAGGGAGAGGATGTGGGGGTTCACTTCAGTGGTTCAGTGCTTGCCAAGCATGCACAGGGTCTTGGGTTCAACCCCTGCCTACCAGTGCTTCAAGCAAACAAACAAAAAACCAAAAACAAGTAAAGGAAGTTCCTTTCTGTTTTCAATTTACTGAGGCATATTATTATTTTTTAAATCATGAATGGATGTGGAAACTTGGTTAATTTTTTTAAACATACATTGAGATGACCATAAGATTTAGTTTGTTATTATGGTGAAGTACATTGACTGATTTTGGAACTTGGAAATAACCATTACAAAAGTGAATTTGACTTACTAATATTTTTGAGGGTACTTAAGGCCATATGCATTAAGAGATATTATTCTGAAGTTTTCTAGTAATACCTTTGTTTGATTTCACTATCAGGGTAATGCAAGTCTCATTAAATGAAGTGGAAAGTGTGCTCATGTCTCCTATGTTCTGGAAAAATGTTTCTAGTATTAATATTCTTTAATTTTTAATTATTAGCTAGATATTGAGGCACAGATGTTTTACTCAAGGTTTTCTGTTGGGAGGATTTTAAATTTAAATTAAATTGAACCTTAAATTTAACTTTAAATTCAATATGTTGAAGAGATAAGAAAATCTTTAGGTTATGTATTTCAACTTCAGTGAGCTGTGGAAATTTGTTTCTTTCAAGGAACTAGTCTGTTTTATTTAAGTTGTTGAAATTACAGGTATTTAGAGACTTGACACATTCTCTTTTTATACTTCTAATGTCGATGAGATTTGTAAGTCTGGTTCCTCTTCATTACTTTTACAAGTAACTGGAATTTTTGGTACATGAATTCATATGTGTAATCCTTTTATATTGGTCAGACTAGTTGCTGTGATGCTAAAAGTTATGTCACTTGTATTTCAGATACTATCAGGGCCATCCACAGTAGACAGGTTCCACTTGAGCTTCCAGACTAAGATGATAGAAAAGGATCTGGCAGCCCACTCTAGAAATAATTAGCCATTGATAATTGTATGACTAGCAGAGAAGTACTGACAAATATAATGCAGGAAAATGATCCTCCAGGCTGGAAGGAGAACAGTTGCCTCCTTAAATAGAGTTGACTTTAATGACAGGAATGGAGTAAAGCACCTGCGACCTCCTTTTGTTAATGTTGTTAAGTTGTTGTTAGGTGCCATCGAGTCGGTGTCCAATTCATAGTGACCCTCATAGGGTTTTCAATGGCTGACTGTTTCAGGATTGCCTTGGGAGTGGATTGCTAGGCCCTTCTCCCATTTTTGTGGTGCTGGGAATCAAACTCGGGGCCTCAGAAACTGCAGTGCAGTGCTCTACAAACTGAGCTAAATCCCAGCCCATTTTGTTAATGTAGCATGATTCAAAAGTGTGAAGAAACATAATGGGTGCAACAATGGGCTCAAATCTAAAAAGATCATGTGCATGGCACAGTGTCAGGTAGTGGTTTGTTTTGCTGTATATAGGGTTGCTATGAGTTGGATCCAACTCAATGGCATGAGCAACAACATAATTAATTAAAATTCATAGTTTACATTATGTTTCCCTCTTTGTATATATTTGCCATTATAATATCATACAGACTTTGTCAATAAATCCTAAAAATCTCTTTGTTGCAGCTATTTATCCATTCCCTCAACTCCAAGACGTCACTGCTCTTTTTACCATCAATATAACTTTTACCTATTCTAAAATGTATAGTTGAAATCAGAAAGTGTGCATCCTTTTCAGATGGGCTCATTTCACTAAGCAATAAATAGCCATTTTCATTTTTTCCATGTCTTGATAGCTTATTTCTTCTTGTTGTAAATAATATACTCTTGTATGAATATACTATATTTTGTTTACCCATTTATTTGATAAAGGACATTTCAGTTGTTTCCAATTTGAGGCAACTTTGAATAAAGCCACTACAAATAGTCATGTGCAGGTTTCTGTAACACATGCTTTCATTGTTCTTAGATAAGTATCTATGAGGACAGTTGATGGATTGTATGGTAACTGTGATGACTAATCTCAGTTGTCAAATTGATTGAATAGAGAGATTGCCTCTAAGATTCATAAAGCACACATCTGAGTGTGTCTGTGAAGGCATTTCTGGAGATGATTAGATCATGAGACTTCTGACCTAATTTTGATGATTTAATCCTTTGCTATCTTCAACACTTGAATAGACTGTGGGAAGATGCCAGAACTGTGGAAAGCAGAGCCTTGTTGGAAGAAGTGGGTCACTGGGAGTGTGCCTTAAAGGATGTGTCTTGGCTCTGGACCCTTCCTGTTAGTTTTTCTGCTTTCTGGCCATTATGAGGTAAATGCACTGCCACACACTCTTAGCATCATGAACTTCTGCCTCATCACAGACCTATAGCCATGGAGCAAGGCAATCATGGACTGAAACCTCTAAGACTATGAGGCTAAATAAATTTTTACTCCTAAGAAGTTGTTCTTGTAGATGTTTGTCACAGTGACAAAAAACAAACACAGAGGGGCTGAGGTTTAGCTTAGTTGGTACAATGACACTCTATACTCTCTGAGGCCCTCATTTCAATTCCCACATTGCACTAATGGAAGAAGGACCTGACAACCCACGCTTGAAATAACCCTGAAGCAATACACCATCAAAAATTCTATGAATAGGAAAGAAGCACTGACATAGTGCTGGCCATGGCACAGTGTCAGAGAGTGTTTCATTCTATTGTACATTGGGTTGCTATAAGTCAGACCCAACTAAATGGCACTTAACAACAATAGCAGGAAAATGGCAGACTGTCATCCAAAGTGGCTTTACCATTTCGAATTCTGTCTAAATTTTTGTTTTTCCATGTCTCTACAAGCATTTGTGATTTTGATATTTGTAGTATTTTAGTCATTCTAAGGTTATGAGTGCTCTTTGGAAGCAAGGATGCTTGCTTCCATCCTTGGAAGCAAGGATGTAAGACTGCATCTTACATATCTCGGACATGTAGTCATGAGAGACCAATGCCTGGAGAAAGACATCATGTTTGGGAGAATGGCAGGTCAACAAAAAAAAGGAAAACACTCCACCAGATGGATTGACACAGTGTCTGCAACAATGGGCATAAATTTAAATAAAATCTTGTGCCTGTCATAAAATTGGGAAGTATTTTGATCTGCTGTACATAGGGTCATTATGAGTCAGACTTGACACCACCTAACAACAATAAGAACAACAAGGTTATGAGTATAGGAGAAGGATGTGGCAATCCACTCCTTTAATCAATCCCACAACAATTAATCATTTAAAACCTTATTAGGCTCTCTATGAGTTGGATCCAACTTGGTAGCACCTAACAACAACAATAATACAGTTTACTTTGGTAAACTATAAATAAGTGCAGAGATATCCTTACTGGACATTCTACCCAATGGATTTATGATGTTGTATATTCCTATTAAATATACCAGACACAGGGGTAAGCTGAAAATCTTAGCTCAAACTTTTTCAGAAATATGACAACATAAATATTTAGTGTATATAATATTTTGCAAATATCGATAACCATTGAATTTTTTAAAATTTCCTAAATGTCTCTGGAAAATGTAAGAGACTATCTGAGATTTCATCTAAGATCAAAGAACAGCTTCACTCAATGCATTTTTATTTATTTACTTATTTATTTACTTATTGCAGTACCCAGAACACTTTACCACTGAGCTATACTCCTACCCCTTTTAACTTTTTTGGTTTTTGAGACATGGTCTCACTAAGCTTATGCAGGCTGCTTCATGCCTCAAACTTGAGGTCCTCTTGTCTCTGCCTCCAGAGAAACTGGAATTATAGGTGTGCATCCTGGTGCCTGGATAATGTATTGATTTTAGAGGGGATAGTGGGATACACACTTCTTAAACATAATTATACTGCTTGAAATTCTCTTATTTCAATTGCATAAATATATTTCTTAATGAGTATTTATGTTTGTCTTTTCGATACCCATGTCAAAAGAAACTCTGAAACTTGCCTTTGAAAGCTGAGCAGCTAAAGTAAAAGGAAGACATGACAAAGTTAAGGAACTAAACAGAAGATTTCCAAAGGCACCTCAAGAAGACAAAAACAAATACTATAAAAACATGTGCAAAGAGCTGGAGACAAAGCCAAAAGGGAAGTAAATACTCTATGTTTCTCAAGCTTAAGGAATTGAAGAAAAAATTCAAGCCTCAAGTGGCAATAGTGAAAATTCTACAAGAAAAAAAATATTAAATGATACAGGAAACATCAAATGAAGATGGAAGGAATACACAAAGTCATTATACAAAAAGAATTGGTAGATGGCCAACCATTCAAGAGGTTGCATAGGAAGAGGAATCAATGGTATTGACGGACAAAGTGGAAGCTTCCTTGAAGGAACTGGTGAAACACAAGGCTCCAGGAATTGATGGGATACCAATAGAGATGTTTCAACAAACAGATGCAGCACTGGTGGTGTTAACATGTTTATGCCAAAAGATTTGGAAAACAGCTACCTAGCCAACTGACTGGAAGAGTTCTATATTTGTGCCTATTCCCAAAAAAGGGAATCCAACTGAATGTGGAAACTATCGAACAATTTCATTAATATCACATGCAAGCAAAATTTTACTAAAGATCATTCAGAAGCAACTGCAGCAGTATATAGATAGGGAAATGCCAGAAAATCAAACCAGATTTAGAAGAGGGCAGAGAATCAGGGATATGATTGCTGATGTCAGGTGTATATTAGCTGAAAGCAGGGAATATCAGAAACATGTTTATCGATGTTTTATTAACTATGCAAAGGAACTTCACTGTGTGGATCACAAATTACAGATAACACTTCAAAGAATGGGAATACCAAAGCACCTAATTGTACTCATGAGGAATCTGCACATGAACTAGGAGGAAGTTGTTCAAATAAAATAAGGAAACACTGATTGGTTTAAAGTTGAGAAAAGTGTGCACCAGGGCGGTACACTTCCACCTTATTTCTTCAATTTCTATGCTGACCAAATAATCAGAGAAGCTGGACTTTATAAGGAAGAATGTGGCATCAGACCTGGATGAAGCTTCACTATCAACCTGCATTATGTAGATGACACAACTCTGCTTGCTCAAAGTGAAGAGGATTTGAAACATTCACTGATGAAGATCAAAGAACATAGCCTTCAGTATGAATTGCAACTAAACATCAACAAAACAAAAATCCTTACAACTGTGTCAGTATGCAACTTCACAATAAATGGAGAAAAGATTGAAGCTGTCCATGATTTTGTCTTACTTGATTCTACAATCAACACTTGTGGAAGCAGCAGTCAAGAAATCAAAAGACTCATTGCTTTGGGAAAAGGTGTGGCAAAAGATCTCTTTAAAGTAATTGACAAGTAAAGATGTCACATTAAAGACAAAGATGGGCCTGACTCATTCCATGGTATTTTCAGTCGCAGCATATGGCTGTGAAATCTGGACATTGAATAAGAGATATAGGAGAAGAATTTATGCTTTTCAATTTTGATGCTGGAGACAATTATTGAATATACCATGGACTGCCAAAAGAACCAACAAATCTGTCCTGGAAGAAGTGCAACCAGATCACTTCTTGGAAGCAAAGATGGCTAGAGTGAGTCTTACATGTTTTGAACATGTAGTCAGGAGGAACCAATCCCTGGAAAAGGACATCATATTTGGGAGAGTAGCAGGTCAAGGAAAAAAAGCAAAACCTTCACTAGATGAATTGACACAGGGTCTGCAACAACGGGTTTAACCATAAACAAGATCATGTGCCTGGCACAGAATTGGGGAGTGTTTCATTCTGTATACAGGTCTCTATGAGTCGGATTCGACTGGAGGACACCCAACAACCCAACAACATACCCAGTTGCTTAGAATAAAATAAAAACTGAATATAGGATATCAATTCTAATTGACATGGTATCATCAATCCGTCTATCCCCTTATACTTGGTCATATTGGAAAAATTATAATTATAAAACCTGTGTTTCAGGAAGTTAAAGTTAGCTGAGGACTATAGTAATGTTGTTATTAGTAGGCAAGACATTATTTGTCCTCTTTCATGTTGCCATCAGGAGTTTGTATCTAGACATTTGATTGCTATAACAAGTCACATTTAGTAATATCTGAATCAGTGGTGGGCTTCAACAGAAACACATCTAAAATTGTTTTATTTTTCACCCTTACATATTAATAGAGGTCAAGCCAGCTGGTAAAATTTCATAGAATTGCATATTTTGCAGTCAATTCATTATTAGAAATGTCTCATTTAGGATTCCTATAGTAGCTTGGCTTTGTTCTACACTGATGCTCCTTGCTGTTTCACAGTCTTTAAGTATTCCTCCCCCTGCATGTACTGAAATGGAATCCCTCAAGGATACAGTGGTGACAACACCGAGCAGCATTGTTTTCCCTTATAATGGAACTTGGGAAGGATATTGTTAGACCACTAGGCAAAATAGAAAGGTGGATTTAATTTGCATCAAATAAATATATTAAAGTTAAATGAATCAAAGATGCAAATACATCATTAACATTCCACTAAGAATGTTTAGGAATTGTTTTACTTCCAAAAATGTATGTGCATTACACCTACAGAAAGATGTATGGCAATCTCTTCTCCAGCAGGGCAAATGTCCTGTCAAAACATTGTTACTTTGGATACAAGGTCAGAAAGTAAAACTCAAGTCTAGGTCATTGCTTTGTGCCCCTCTGTGTAGTACATCAGGTTGGAAGCATGATCTTTTCTTGTTTCAATTTCCTGTAGACAAAATAAGATTTCTATGAGTAAAGCAAAAGGAAAAAATATATAGACATTTCTCTGAAGGGATGCATTGTAAAAAAAATGTTAGCTAAACAAAAGTTTCCCTTTCAATCTTCTATGTGAGTTATTGTATTCATGAGGAATCTGTACATGATCCAGGAGGCAGACATTCAACCAGAAGAAGGAAACACTGCTTGGTTTAATGTTAGAAAAGGTGTGTGTCAGGGATGTATCTTTTCACCATACCCCTTCAGTCTGAACAGTAATCCGAGAATTTGTTGTTTATGAAGAAGAACACAGCATGAGGATTGGAGGAAGACTTATTAACAACCTAGGATGTGCAGACAATGTAACTAGGCTGGCTTGCTGAAAATGAAGAGAATTTGGAACATTTACTGATGGAGATCAAGGAACACAGCTTTCAGTATGTATTGCACTTCAACATCAAGAAAACAAAAATCCTTGCAACTGGGTCAAGAAGAAACTTTATAATAAATGGAGAACACATTGAAGCTGTCCAAAATTTTGTTTTAATTGGTTCAACAATCAATACCCACAGAAGCAGCAGTCAAGAAATCAAAAGATGCATTGCTTTGGGAAAAGCTGTTGCAAAAGGCCTCTTTAGAGTGTTGAACTGTAAAGATGTCATATTGAAGACGAAGGTGCATCTGACTCATGCAATAATATTTTAAGCTGCATCATATGGTTGTGATAGCTAGACAGTGAATCAGGGAGATAGGAGAAGAATTTATCCTTTTGAATTATGGTGCTGGAGACGAATATTGAATATACGTTGGGCTGCCAAAAGAACCAGCACGTTGGTCCTAGAAGTGCAACCACAGTGCTCCTTGGTAGCAAATATGGCTAGACTGAATCTTACATATTTTGGACACATTGTCAGGAGGGACTAGTCCCTGGATAAGGACATCATATTTGCAATAGTGGCAGGTCAATGAAAAAAAAACCTCTCAACTAGATGGATTGACACACTGGCTATAAGCAATGGGTTTAAACATAAAAAAGATTATGTGCATGACACAGTGTTGGGGAGTGTTTTGTTCTGTTGTATATAGGGTTTCTATGAGTTGGACCCAACTTGAGGATGCTCAACAATAGCAACACATGTGAGTTATTGATTTTTATATTATATACCAGTGAAAAAACTTTCACATGTTCAATATATGCTACATTTGGGATTTGTAAAGCTTTTCCACAAGTATCATATGTGCAGGCTGAAAAATCAAGTCCTTTTTCCAAACATTAGGTTACATAATATATATTACCAATTCTACAAATTCCAAAAGTCATGGAATTAGTTATACTACTTTGACTTATAAGTAATCTCTATGATAAAGCTAATTATTTTCTTTTCTATTATCAATCATGTTCTATGATTAACATCAGTGGTTTGATAACCTTCCAAAATTTTCATATTACTATGAGAAATTTATTTTTGTAACTTCTATATAATAACATAAAACCAGCTCCAGGTATGATAGTGCACATCTGTAATCTCAGCAGTTCAGTAGATGAAGGCAGGAAGATTGAGAGTTTGAGGTGGGAGGCAACCTGTGCAACAAATAATAAAAAAGTGGTGGGGGTATGGCTCAGTGGTGGAGCACTTGCCTAGCATTAGTAAGGTGCTGGGTTCAACCCCTCATTACTGTAAAATATTAATTAATTAATTAATTAACAATAATAAAACTATAGCTTGAATATAAAATTTTTAGTTTACATTTCAGAGACACATATTTGATGGAAGGATTCAGATATAAATTACTTAGGATTTCCTATTTTATATAGCAAGAAAGTCATTTTTCCTATACTTCAATTCATAGATAATATATCTCCTCCATTACCATGCCCCTGATGACCTAACTTCCTTCCACTAGGCACCACTATCTAAAGGTTCTCCCATCTCCCTTTAGTGCCATGGGCTGGAACAAGCCTTCAACACATGGGCCTTTGAAGGACATTCAAAGTCAAAATTTACCTGTTTTTTCTTATCCTCAACTAAAATTTATCTGAACTCGCTTAGTTTTGTAAATTCTCCAGGTTAATTACATTCAATTTTTTAATAGCAAGGAACTAACATACTAATGTCTTGACACTAATAGATAAGTTGACTCAGAATGTAATAATATGCTTTAAGAATGATTAATATAATGTCCTAAATAAAATCTGAAGTAGATAGAAGATAAAATTAATTTATAATAAATTATAGTTGTCTATATATAAACACTCAAACAGGACAAAATGAAAAGGTGAATTATAAGTAGGTATATAGAGAATCATTGTGTATGCAACAACCATAAATGTATATGCTGTATTAAGCACACAAATGCTGTACTAACCATATAAATACTACGTGTTGTATTGACCTTATTGATTCAATCTTCCTAAAATTTTGAGTAAATTTTAAGGAAACTTGTTGTTAGGAGTCATCAAGTTGGATCCTACAAATAGTGACCCAATATACAGTGGGATGAAACTACTCAACAATGTCATGCACATGATCTTTTTATGTTTGAGCCCATTGTTGCAGTCATTATGTTTCTTTTCATTTTGAGTCATGTCACCTCAGAAAATGGAGGTGCCAGGGGCTTTGCCCCATTTCTATCTTTAAGGATGGCTCACTTTAAGAAGGTAACTCTTACCCAGTCATTTCTTGAATGTGTTCCAGCCTGGGGGGGTCTCATTTTCTGTCACTATAACTGACAGTGGTCCTCTGTTTTATAGAGTTTTCAATAGCTAATTGTTTCAGGAGTGGGCGGCTGGGTCCTTCTCTCGAGTCTATTTTAGACTGGAATCTGAGCTGAAATCTTTCCACCATGGGTGGCCCTGATGGTATCTGAAATACTGGTGGCATAATTTTCAGCATCACAGCAACACAACACACAAGCCCCTAGAGCACAACAAGTTGACAGACACATGAGAGTTTGATGCAAATAAAAATTTTTACTTAGAGTTTCCCCTTGGTTTATGTGTTAGTTGCATTCTTCGAAAATTCAAATGATG
Source organism: Pedetes capensis (assembly GCA_007922755.1). Lineage (NCBI taxonomy): Eukaryota > Metazoa > Chordata > Mammalia > Rodentia > Pedetidae > Pedetes > Pedetes capensis. The sequence goes on from VMDO01032730.1 coordinate 12,178, forward strand.
TAAACTTTAAGCATGTAAGGTTATTTGAATTCACATATAAAGTACTAACTATATTGTCTCAGATAATTATAAACAAACATTCATTTACCTGAAGATAGAGCAAGACATTCACAAGACATATAGGAACGGTCACAAAATTTTACATGGAGAAAATTTATTATCCCAGGCCCCCAGTCAAAAATACCAGTAACATCCTATAATTTCATTAAATCAGTGTCAATACATTTTGAAAATGCTGCCTGGGATGTTATTATGAACATCACCCTGCCTTACCAACCACTTCCTGAGACTCTACTGTTTTTTTGGTCTGACTGTCTTACAAAGTACAAAGTAGTGTGATAATCCTCAAGGTCTAAAGTACCCCTTCCAATGAAGACAACCAAGCTTTAAAAGTAAAATGAATTTCTCCATGTTCCCTAAAACTGTGTGCATACTAGTAATACATCACATTACACCTTAGTTATTTACTCATGTGTTTCTTTCATGTATTGATGTGTCTTCAAATCTCCCAAAGTTAAATTCCTCAAAGATGTATAATAATATCAGATTTATCTTCCAAACCTCCACATCCTAAATATCAGACTTCATACTGAGCAAGTTATTTGTGGAATAATTGAATCAGGATCTCCGACATTGTTAACTTTTTTCATTTCCCTTATTTGTTTCTATTTTTTCTTATAAGTAACCACATACTTCATACAATACAAACACAAAATGTAGACTTTAAAATTTATTATTTAAAATTACTTGGTAGAACCAGTTTGGACAGGCAATTATTATTATTAGCTTACTAAGATGATAATCTTAACCTACTAATTTATTTTCCTCATGTGGGAAAATTTAGTCAATTATCATATTCCTTATGAGTTGCACAAGTCAGGGCTTTATTGAAAAAGAAAAATAAATCACCTATAGTGTTTTTAGAATGTTAATTGGGAAAATATATTTGCTTGTTCAAATACAGAAAAGGATTTAATTTATATTAATCTAATTACTTTTTATTATGCATTAATGTCTTAAATATCTTAATATATATAATAGATGGTGTTCTCCCTGAAAGGAAGATATCTTTCAGTATTATTGTTTATGTTTATTTTTTGTTTTTTGCTAGACTTTTTATCTCATGGAGAGAAATTATGGAGGTTTTTTATTAAGTATTTTGATTGTACATCCTAATGGAGTACAGAGTGATAATCGATTTCATATATTCACTGTGCAATTATCAAATCCATATTGTTGCCATTTCCCTCTTTTTAAACATTTTACAAAAATTTTTCATTAATATGTAGAGATAATTATATGTACTTTTGATGTATAATGTTTTAAATTGCATACCATATAGTGAGATTCATTAAGGGATTTTCATAGAATTGCATCCAGTAATTTGCACTTGTTCTCTCCCTCTTTATCCACACACATTTCTCATCTTCTCCCTCCTGAATTTACCATCTGCTTCCCTCTCCTGTGAGTCCTCTCCCCAATCATGGTGGGTTCCCTTGTATTTTATAATCATATATATATATATGTATATATCTTAGATATATATAATATATATACCATATCTAAGGCATATATATATATTTATATTATATATATATTTATATATATATATATCTTAGATATATATATATATATATATATATATATATACATATTTCTTTTTCTTTAATGTAGATCTATCCTCTGCATATAAGTGAGAACATGCAGTAATTTTTCTTTTTGAATCTTAAACTATTATTTATAATCATGAATATGAACTACCAAATGGCAGTGGATATTATTTATTTTAGAAAATTCATTGATTGTCATGCCTCAAATGAAACAAGATTTAATTGGTAAAATGAAAAAGAACAGCAACAACAAAGATAAAAATGAAAAACCTAAATACTCTACACTTTTACTGTGCCTGTGACAATATCATTGAAAGATAGCTCTTAAAAACTTTTCAAGGAGAAATTACAGCCAGGACCCTGTATTTTTAACTTGATAATTTTTTGTATAAAAAGATATCATTGAATTAGCTGACTTTTTTTCTCTTGTCAAGAAAATGACTGAAATATTCCTATGCAGACAAATACAGTTATGAAGATAACATACTACTGATTTTTCATTTCTTTGGTTTCCTTGTTTCTATTCTATTTATACAATAATTACTGAGTAGCTATTATGGGTAAAAGGAGACATGCCATACAGAAAAAATAAATAAACAAAACACAAATTATGGCCCTGGGCTCTTTTGGTGGGACAGACTGCATACTCAAATGTATTTGGAGTACTGAGCTCCAGTTCTCAAAATTAACACAAGCATGAGAATTTTATCACACATACTTTTCCTTGGGATTGACTACCTGTTCACAGCTGCTCATGTTCACCTTTTGCTTGTCTTGACCAAACTTCAGTCAGGCTCCTTTCCTCCCCATAGGACCTTGAGTTTGGCTTGCTCAAGCACTAGGATTCTAAACATTCACCCCCACCTTATCAGCTTATTCTGAGAAAAAGTGACTACAAAAAGACACATTTTCCATCAAACTGCACTGATCACACTGTCTTCCCACTCTTTTCCTTCCCCAACTTCTCTTTAAAAGTTTCTGCTAAGCTCTGCTTATTCTTTTCTATAAATCAACTATACCATCACAGATGACAATTTCCAAGCAAATTTAGTAGTGCTGAATAAACTTTTGTTTTTAGAAAGAAAATCCTCAGTGACACATATTTAGACTTGACTCCAAACTTTTAAAATGCCTATTTGATACTATTTCTTTAATGTATGCGTTTGGGATGATATTTTTGTTGACACAGTTGTTCTTTTTTAGGAAGTTTTACATTTGAAAAATGCTGTAGTTTGACACTTGCATATATTTAGAGTCCTTCCCTGGCAATTGGCTTTCAGAAAAAAATCTTTCATAGAGCTATTTAAATGTCACAGATTCGTCTCATAGACATTGTCGCATCTAACACAGTGAGGAAATGTCTGACAATTCAGTGTCAGGTGGAAAAACTGAAGAGGCAAAATCAATAACACAGAAGAGAATTGAACACTCTTCTTGAATATTTCACAACCAAATCTGGACTTAAGGACATTTAGATATATAAGACTGATTATCTGCACCCTATCTCATTGAAAAAGGTAATGAAAAGGCCAGCCATAGAACAAAGAATCAGTAAATATGTCACAGAGCACAAAGCTTGACCCAAGAAGAGTGAAGTTTTTTCCTATTCAGCGAGTCTCAGTTTGAGAAAAACGTTTTAATAAACTTTCTGTGGAACAGAGTATAATTAAGACACAATGACCTTGAGGTTTGTTCAGCTTTTAAAACAGCCACTTGCCAAATCATTGCTGGCATGAATGTCAGTGCAAGATTGATATTTATAAGAAAACTCTGAAACAGAATATATGAATGAGAACTTCGTCTTCTGGCTATTTATGCGAGCCCTAAAAGTCACTTTTTATTCTTGGATGCTGAGAAAGCACATAACATATTTTATAAAAATTGGTATATGATTCTACTGGAAGAACTAGTCTGAAGTTCTAATTTTGAGAAGATTCTGCATCTTTAGAAAAATGCATATTCTTAAATATAAATTTTATACCACACTTTGAAAATTATATGCATTTCACATTTTATATGCACTGACATTTTGTAATAGGCCTAGAATTTCAATCTTTCCAAATACTGTATCAATTTTAAACCACAATATTTTCATTTTAAGCCAATGTTTTTGAAAACTGAGACTAGTAATTCTTGTCTAAAACAATAACACTTTCTTGAATACTGTAGTCATCACTGCACATTATCTGTGAAATATTTATATTGTAGAGAGAGAGGTTGAAAATATTTCTCATACCACATTTAATCTTTCCAATCCAATCTGAGGGTTGAGGAACAATTTCTATAGTAACTGAAATCTTTAAACATCTGATAATTAAATCAGGATTTCTATTACCTATCATGAATCGAAGGTTTGGGATATGAGTAATTTCTCATACGTAAGCTATTTTATTTGTGGTTTTACAACAAATTTATCTCTAGAACATGATATACTCAATGCATATATTGCATCACAAAAATGTAAAAACAAAATACTCTGAGGGTTTTAAATCAGAGGATGTTCCTTAAAATGGTCCAATAGTACAACAAAGAGGAATTTTAGGAAAAAATCTACTATGAGATTCAGAAAACTTAAATTTTAATCTACCAAACCAGTTGTTAGTTGAGTAAATGGCAATATTTCCAAACCAGAAATCGTCAATGATAAATTTTGAAAAGGTATTTCCTTACATCACTCTAACACTTTACTTTCAATTAAGAAGCAGATAGAAGTCATTATAAAGGTAAAGAAAACCATGCATGTAACTTTCCATACAGGTTTATTCCAGAACTCACAGTCACAACCAGGTTTAGAAGAGGTAGATGGGTAAGTTCTTATAAGAAAACTCAATAATGCAATATGTTTCCTTCTGGGAAATACTTGGGAACTAGATCATGGATCATATATATTTTTCTGTCTTGTTCAATATAATATTAAACAAACACAAAGGAATAATTAATGATAAACTAATACAGTATATTCTCAAATTGAGTCTGGACACTATCTACACTTTTAGAGCACTACAAAATCATATGTGGATTAGAAGTGCATGGTGATTGAATTCGTGGCTCAGAGCTCTACAATTCACATGGATTATAATTTATATCTGATTTTGTATCCTTTTAAAGTTATTGAAAGGGTGCACATTCAATTTCAAATATATAGTAATAAGTAAATAAAAGTGTTTGGATTGATATGTCTGTATAAAATAAACACAATTATATAATCTCATCTTAATCAGGAAGTACAACATTACCAACATGAATAAAGATCCCTTATTTCCTTTCATTTGGGAGATCAACCCAGCAACCCACTGCCAAAAGTCAATCCACCATTGATAACGCTATGAACATCCGAGAAGCGCTGACGATAGTGTTTCACCTGTTGTAAGTAGGGTCACTAGGAGTCGGATACCGACTCGAATGCACCTAACAAGAACAACAGTTTCTTTTCATAATAACTCTGGACTCTTCCTATACCAATTAATCATTGCCTTGATTTCAAATTCTTGAATTACCCTCATGAGGTATGTACTCTTTGGTGTCGAAATTGTTTCACTCAGCTTTCTATGTATCAGGTTCATGCATGTTGCCTAGGTGGAGTGGTCTATTTATTTTGATCGATGGATACCATTCCACAGTTTTAGTATGATATAGTTCATTCACTTTCATTAGTGGCATGATACTAATATTTCATAATTTACCTATTGGATTACCTGGGTTGCTTCCAATTTGAATTTATTATGAAGAATGGTCCCTTGAACATAATATACATGTATTTTTTGGTATACATGTATACACATTTCTGTCAGGAAATAACTACCAGTACTAGAATATAAGTACATTACACTTTAATAGATGGCCCCCGGATTTTTTCCAAATAACATTATCAACTTACATTGCAATAATCATTATTGTAATTGTAATTATAATTTCTCTCTGAACACAGAAAACAAAATCAAAGAAAATTTTTGAAAGTATGAGATAACAGAGATAAAAGCAAATGTCAATGAAATAGGGCAAAATGATGGAAAAGTTACAAACATGGTAGAGAACTATTAATAAATAGAAACCGTGTAGAAAGTTTTAATGAAAACATGTTTGGAAACTTAGATGAACATATTGAAATTGATAACTGCACTATGATTAAGAAAGTCTCCTTATTTTCTAGAAGAAATAGGCAATCATGTATTTGATTTAATTTCAAGTACTTCATCATAAATACAATTGAGAAAATATTGGGAAAATATAATCTGGGTAGTGATTGAGTTTCTTTGCACTAATCTTACAACTTTTTTGTTAAGTATAAGATTATTTCTAAATAGAAATTTTAGAATATCTTCCTATGTAATACTTTACATATTTGTAGTTTACATACAATAAAGTTTATGTATTTTGAGCATAAGCTGATATTTGATGTATATGTAATTTCTATATATGCTTTAGCACAAGCAATTAATAGAATACTATCACTTTCCCATATAAATTTCTTGCTTCCTTTTTGCATTCAATTCCCACCAACCATCCCCAAGCAAATATACTAATATTCTTTCTTCTATCAAATGTGTTTTCTATAATTTGATATAACTGGATTCATATACTTTGGACTCCTGGGTCTGGCTTAATTTTCCAAGATGATGTTTTTGAGATTCATTGTTGCCTTTGCAGTTCATTTCTTTTTATTGAGGATACACTTCCACTTCTCTTGGGTAAATACCTAGAAGGAGAATCAATAGATCATATAAGAAGTCTATGTTTACCTTATAAGAAACTGTGAAAATATTTTCAGAAGGAGCCATACTATTTATATTCTTTCCAGAAATGGATTAGTGTTCAACCTCTCCAATGCTTAATATTTGACTTTAGTCATCTTAGTGGGAGTTGACTGATATTTCACTAGGACTTTATTG
>VMDO01032731.1:0-18673 GCA_007922755.1 Pedetes capensis
CCCCTCCCAAAAATCAATCTGCCATTGAAAACCCTATGAACAGCAGAGAAGCACTGACAGTAGTGTTTCCCCTGTTGTACAGAGGGTCGCTATGAGTCGGATACCGACTCGACGGCACCTAACAACAACCACAACAGTGTCTATGTGGGCTTTTGCCACAACCATCTCATTTAGTTCTTGCGACTCTGTGAGGCCAGTACTTAGCCCATGTGTCTGGCAGCTTGTCATGCCGTGGGAGCTGGTGTATTGTTGTGATGCTAAAAGCTATGCCACTGGTATTTTGGATGCCAGCAGGTTTCAGCTGAGCTTCCAGACTAAGACAGATTAGGGAGAAGGACTCAGCAGCCCACTCCCGAGACAATCAGCCATTGAAAACCCCATGAATAGCAGAGGAGCACTGCCAAATATAGTGCTGGAAAATGAGCCCCCTGGGCTGGATGGCACTCAGAAGATGACTGGGGAAGAGTTGCCTGCTCAAAGTAGAGTCGACCTTAATGACAGGAATGGAGTAAAGCCCTTGCGACCTCCTTTTGCTGATGTGGCCCCACTCAAAATGAGAAGAAACACGGTGGCTATAACAATGGGCTCAAACATAAGATCGACCATGTGCCTGGCACAATATCGGGCAGAGTTTCATTCTCTTGGGGTCACTATATGTTGGATCCGACTCTACAGCACCTAACATCAACAGTACTGTTATATCACCATTTTGCAAGGAAGGCCATGGGCATGACAAGGGAGCTTCCACTTCTAGTAGCACCTTGTGGGGCCCGCCTTCCACCTGATGCTCATACCTGGAGGGCCTCAGCGGCCCTTCAGCTCTCTTGATGGGGATGTCGTCTAAGACCCCATGTCTAGAATTTCTTGAAAAGTCTGCGTGTTTTCCTCTCCCAGTGAACAGTTACCATAGTAACTGGATCAGGTTCATCATGTGCACTCTGGATGGCTTCCCAGGGTCCTCCATCAAGGCCCCTGGGCTCTTCTTCAACCTGTGGGCCCCTGCTCTGTGAGCTCACTTGGACCTGGAAACCGAATACAGAAACATCCTGTTCTACTGTGGCCGGTGGTGGCAGCTTTCGCTTGTGAGCTCTTCCTGGGCTTTTCCTTTCTTTCTCTTTTTTCTCTTCTTTGAGAGAGGAGATTATGTAAGTCAAATCACACTCCAGTCAGCTGTCTATTGAGCCGCTCGGAACAGCATGGCCAGCTGGCAATCACGAAGATCCCTGCAGGTCAGGGCAGCCTGATTGCCACTCCAGCCTCACTGCCGATTATGGTAATTATGTCCACCTCACTGCTGCTCATTAAATCCCCTCCTTAGTGTCAGCCTGTCTACAAGCCCTTCATCCCCACCTAGGACGCTGGGCGTCCCAGGGCCATGGCAGCTCTGCCACGCTCACCCGGCCCTGCAGAGAAGAGCAACCACCGCTGAGCTGTGAAAGGATGTGAATGGCCCCCTTTCCGGGGCCATCTTTGCTGCCTCATCGCGGAAGCGTGCTCTGGTCGCTTTGTGGGAACAAAGTGCGCCCTGTGCTACCTCATAATGCGTCTATTCCAACAGTCCTCCCTTCCTGAGAATTCCACCCTTTTGTAATATGATACCAAATGCATTCCTGGCATCTCGATCTCTCAGACCACAGGCCTTCATTAAGACCAGCTGGAAGAGGCCATGAATAGCAACGTGGGCCTGGCTCCAACGTCCCTGCGATATAGCGTGCTGCTCTGTCAACAAACACGAAAGACGCTTCACCTTATCTTTGGCCAACTGTACTGATCCCAAGCGCTCAAGATACCCTCTTGTGTGTTTCCCGTGGTTCTTGCAGGTGTTCACCAGCCAGGTGATGCCATTCCTTCAATGGGTAAGCTGCTTCCTTCCAGAGGAGGGACTGGGCTGCTCTGTTTGGACTGGGCCACATCGTGACCCTGGCTCCTGGCCTACAGCAACAAGTGACGAGGAGGGGAAGATCTTGAGAAACTCAGACATCATTTGGGAGGTGCTGGTCTCGGATGAGGTTTTCGTGTGGTGTCCAGGTGAGAGGGAGATTCTTCCAGCCCTGATGATTCAGGGGACCTGGGGCCCCTAATTCTCAGGCTTCTTCACCCATATGTGTCTGTTGTAGGCTTTGGGGTCCCACTGTCTTCCTGTGAAGGCTCAGATGTGCTCTGGGAGACTTGTTCTCTTAGCAGCATTGCCACGTGTGCAATCAGATCTTGAGCCTGAGTTTTAGCCAGGGGTCCCCTGGGTATGAAGGTCCCCTTCAGTGCTGCCATAGGAGCCCCCTGCCTTCCATAGGGACTGCTGAGGTGATTGCTACCCAACCTGCGCCTGTCATTTAAATTTTCTTGTTTTTTTTTTAATAAAGATTTTATTTTTAAAGCAATTTGAGGATCATGAAAAAATTGAGCAGGAAGCACGAGAGTTCCCAGATCCTCCTGCCCCCACACATGTACAACCCCCACTAGCAACATCCCTCACCAGAGCGTACCTCTGTTACAATCCATGAACCCACAGTGACATGTCATTGTCACCTGCAGTCCAATTTATGTAAGGGTCCACTCTAATTGTACGTTCTATGGGTTTCGACAAATAATGTGCTATGCACCCTCCATTTTGGTATTATACAGGTTTGGTATTATACAGGTTTGGTATGATACAGGGTTGTTTCAGTGTCCCCTAAGCCCCCTCTGCTCTGCATGCTCATTCCTCACTCCCCTGAGCCCTTGGCAACCACTGATCTTTTTTATTGTTCCCATAGTTTTACCTTTTCCAGAATGTCATATCCAGTCATGCATTGCTTAATGACCAGATGTATTCTGAGAGACGCATTGTGAGGCCATTTTCTCTTTATGCAAACATCATAGAGGGCACTTGCCCAAATCTAGATGGTGTAGATCAATCATGCAATGTGGCCTCTTGATACATCCAAGAGACGAGGTAAGCACACGACCCAGGAGGTGGCTGCTGCGTGAACTCAGCATATAACACAGCATATTGTTCGACTGTAAACTTTTTTATAAGCAGAAGTAATACACTCTGACATAATGATGAAAGGTGACATATAATACATACATAAACCAGCAACACAGTTGTTTATTATCATTATCAAGTGTTTTGTACCATACATAATTGTATGGCCTGCATTTTTATATGACTGGGAGCACAACAGATTTGTTTACACCAGCTTCACCCCAAACATATAAAGCAGTGCACTATGACATTATGACAGCTGTAAGTTACTGGGTGATAGAAAATTTTCAGCTCCATTATAAACTTATGGGACCATTATCATAATGTGGTCTATCATCGACTGAAATGTTATGTGGCACGTGACTGTAATGGAATCATACAGTATACAGGTTTTTTAGATTGCCCTTTTTCACTTAGTAATATGCAGTTAAGGTTCTTCCATGTCTTCTCATGGCTTATTAGCTTATTTCTTTAAGCACTGAGTTATATTGCTTTGTCTGATGTACCCCTGTCTGTGTTCACCTACTGAGGGCAGCTTGGTTGCTTCCAAGAGTTTTGGCAATTATAATTTAAACTGTTATAAACATGTGTGCTTTTGTGTGGACATACAACTGCAACTAATTGAGTAGCTGATAAGGAATATGATGATGGATTACATGGTAAGAGTATATTAGTATGTTTACTTTTGTAAGAAATTACTAAACTGTCTTCCAAATTGGCCATACCATCTTTCATTTCCACCAGCCATGAGTGAGAGTTCCGGTTGCTCTACATCCTTATCAGCATTTGATGTTGCCGGTATTCTAGACTTTTGACATTACGATGTCTATGTAGTGATATCTCACTGTTGCTTTAATTTGCAATTCTCTAATGACATATCGGGGATAGGGTTTAGCTTGCTTGGTAGAGTGCCACTCTGTGCTCTCTGAGGCCCTGAGTTTGATCCCCAGCACTACAAAAATTGGGAGAAACGTGGCAATCCACTCCCAAAGTTATAAGTCTTGAAATAATCAGCCATTGATGGTCCCTATGAGTCACATCCAATTCGATGGCCCCTAACAACAACAATGGTATATCTTCTTTGGTGAGGTGTCTGTGGAGGTCATTTGCTTACTTTTCAATTGGGTTGTTTTCTTATTGTTTACTTTTAAGGTTTCTTTGTATATTTTGGATAATAGGACTTTATCAAATATGTCCTTTGCAAATATTTTATCTCAGTCTGTGGCTTGTCTTCTTATTCTTTAAAGTGTCTTTTAAGACCAGAAATTTTAAATTTTAATGAAATCTAGCTAATCAATTATTTCTTTCATGGATTTTGCCTTTGGTGCTATAACTAAAAAGTCATTATCAAACCAAGGTTAGTTAGAGTTTTTCTTATGTTATCTTCTAAGAGCTTTATATTTTTACATTTTCCATTTTTCCATTTTGAGTTAATTTTTGTGAAGGATATAAGGTCTGTGTCCAGATTCATTTTATTTTGCTAGTAGATGTCCAATTGTCCCAGCACCTTTTGTTGAAAAGCCAATATTCTCTCCATTGTATTGCTTTTATTTCTTTGTCAAAGATCAGTTGACTAGGATTGGGGTTGTGGCACAGTAGTAAAGAACTAGCCTAGCATATTTGAGGCCTTTGGTTTGATCCCTAGCACTGAAAAAAAAAAAAAATCAATTGACTGTCTTTGTGGGTATCTATTTCTCTACTTTGTTCCATTGATCTATTTGTCTATTATTTCACTCATCCCCCTGGTTTGATTACTGTAGGTTTTTAGAAAGGATTGATGTCTCTTCCTGTTTTAAATGGGTATGAGAGTTGTGTTACCTCACAGGACTGTAGTGGGGATTAAATGAGATAATACATGAAAAACATTTAGCACAATGCCTGGCTTGTAATAAGAGCCCCATAAAAGTTATGTTGTTGTTACTATTAGAAGATGACCTGAAGAATTTCATTGATTCTGTAATTTTAGCACTTTTCCTGGGCTCCACATTGATAAGATGGAAGCCACCTGTTGTCCATCACAGGGTCTGATGTTAGTAAAGCGGAAGGAGGCATGAAAGCAATACAATGAAATCATCGCAGTATTTGTGGGCCCCAGCAGTGAAGATTATCAGAATTAATGGATAGAGAATATTAAGTCTAATAACACCTACAGACCAAATAGAAATGTAGGGGAGGGGGTCATGAGAGGGTAAGGGGAGGGTAACATGAGCAATGTGCAATGAAATGCATGTATGGAAATATCATAATGAACCCCATTAAATTACACATTAAAATTATTAACAAAAAAGTGAAAAACAAACAAAAACAAATAGAAATTAAATAGATACTTACAACCTGGCAAAGAAAGAGATCCAACAAAATAGATGCCTTGAAAATAAGCGAAGAAAAATAGAGTATCAAAAAGACTGAGAGGAATTGTAAAAAAGAGCCAAATAAAGGAAGAGCAATTAAATCTAAAATCTTTAATAGATTGGGATATAGAAAATTAAAAACAACTGAAGGGAGAATTATGTACTAGAACATAGACCTCAAGTAATTACCTAGAATGTGAGAGAAAAGATGATGGAGAGTATGAAAGAAAAAGTTTAGTGACGTGGAGGACAGAGTTATCTCTAGTCACAGTTTGAGGGAGAGAAGACAGAAATCATGCTTGAAGCCGGGTGCGGTGGAGCCCGCCTATAATCCCCGAGACTCTGGAGACAGAGGCAGGAGGATCGCATGTTCGAGACCAGAGGCAGTTTGTGAAATTTAGCAAGACCCTGTCTCAAAAAGTAAGAAAAAAAAAATGAGCTGGGGGTGCAGTTCGGTGGCCCAGCACTTGCAAAGCATGCAAGCGTGAGGCCCTGGGTTCAACCCTCAGTACAAAAAAAAAAAAAAAAGAAAAAAAGAAATCATGCTTGAAAATTTATTGGAATTGTTGAAAGACAGTTAAAAATTGTATATTCAGCAAAAATATCTTTTAAATGGAAGGGCAAAATAAAGACATTTCTAGACAAGAAAATGAAGGAGTTGAATCTGGTGAATGTTCATTAAAGGACACCCTAAAATCACATATGTCCCTCAGAAAGAATATCATCTCAGCCGTGACCCCAGATCCTACATATGGCAAGCATAAAGGAATTAAGAGGCAAGACAGTGGTAAATATGTGAGTATATCTAAATAAATATGAATAGTATAAAGTAAGAATTTTTTTACTTAAAAATAAGGTAAAAAATAGACCCCAATAACTTACAAGCAGAGGAAAGGTCAGAGCTAATTGTTTTTGTTTTTTTTCTGAGAAGGGGTCTTGCTGGGTAGCCAAGCTGGCCTGGAACTCTCTACATAGATGAGGCTGTCCTTGAACTTCTGTCACTCCTTCCACTTGAGCTTCCTGAGTGCTGATCAAACGCATGCACCACCACACTTGGCAGAGTTAAATATTTAAAACTATGGTCTGGGTGCCATGGTGCACACCTGTAATTCCAGCCACTCAGGAGGCTGAGGCGGGAGGATTATGCACTTGAGGCTAGAGGCAGCCTGTACAACTTAGCAGGACCCTGTCTCAAAAGATAAAAAAGAGGCTGGTGATGCAGCTCAGTGGTAGAAAACTTGCAAAGTATATGTGAGGTGCTAGGTTTAACCCACAGGACTACAAAAAAAAAAAAAAAATCTCAGAGGAAGGGTAAGGATACTTATTAGCTTTAGACATAGTTCAATATGCATGTTAAACTTTCTGAAGTAGCTCCTAAAATAATGGAGGCAAAAAACTGAGTGAGAACCACCCCCATGACAAGTAAAGAGAAACTAAGAAGAGAAAATGTAGGGAAAATGTCCAATACAAAATAAGAAAACAAAAACATGCCAATAATCACAACAAACATAAAGAAACTAAAATCTCTGGGAAAAAAACAAACATTTTGAGAGTTGATTATATTTTGCATAAGAACAATACAGTGTATGTTCAGTCTACATATCTAAAATATAAAACATGCTTGAGAATTGAATGTGAAAAAATGGAAAAATATAAGCCAAAGAAAAACAATAGTGAGGTCATATTAATATGAGGTGAATAGTATTTAAGGAAAAAGTATGACTACAGAGGCGGAGTATCATTACATAGTGACAAGACAGTCTTTACCAGAAAGATTGTATTAGACAGCTTTTTGTTGCTGTGACAACATACCTCAGAGGAAAAATTTAAAGGAGAGGAGGTTTATTTTGGCTCACAGTTTCAGAGGTTCAGTCCATGGTCACTTGGCTCCATTGTTTCTGGGCTTTGGTGAGGCAGAAGTCACGGCAGGAGCACGAAGTAGAGCAAAGGGGCTCACCTCCTGGCAGCCAGAGAGCAGAGAGAGAGAGGGGAAGAGAGAGAGAGAGAGAGAGAGAGAGAACACAAAGAAGAAAGATCCAGGGATGCTATATACCCTTCAAAGGACATCCTGAATGACCTGCTTCCTCCAACCAGGTCCCACTTCCTAATAGTCTATTCAGCTATAAATTCATCAATGGATTAACCCACTGATCAAATTAGAGCCTTCATGATCCAGTCACCTCCCAAAAGCACATTGGCTTTCAATTAAGCCTCGAATACGTGAGCCTTCTCTGGGGACATTTTTAGCTTGAAACCACAACAAAGATGTAACAATTCTAAATAGATGTGGTTGTTGTGTGCTGTTGAGTTGGTATCTGACTCATAGCGACCCTCATAGGGTTTTGAATGGCTGACTGTTTGGGGATTGCCTTGAGAGTGGATTGCCAGGCCCTTCTCCCATTTTTGTGGTGCTGGGAATCGAACTCGGGACCTCAGAGACTGCAGCGCAGCGCTCTACTAACTGAGCTAAATCCCAGCCCTCTAAAAAGTTGTTGTTAGGTGCTGTCGAGTTGGTATCTAATTCATAGCAACCCTCACAGGGTTTTCAATGGCAGACTGTTTTGGGATTGCCTTGGGAGTGTATTGCCAGGTCCTTCTCCCATTTTTGCGGTGCTGGGAATTGAACTCCATTCCTCAGAGACTACAGCACAGTGCTGTACAAACTGAGCTAAATCCCAGCCCTCTAAATAGATTTTTGTTGTTGCTGTTGTTAGGTGCCAACGAGTTGGTATCCGACTCATAGCAACCCTCTGTACAACAGGGGAAACGCTATTGTCAGTGCTTCTCTGCTGTTCATAGGGTTTTTAATGGCATATTGATTTTTGGGAGGGGGTTGCCAGGTCCTTCTCCCAAGCCTACAGCTTCTGGTGTTCCCAGGAGGTCTCCCATCTAGGTACTAACCAGGCCCAACCCTGCTTAGCTTCTGAGATCTGACAGGATTGGATACCACAGAGCTACAACTGTAGTCTAAATAGATAGGAACTTTAAAAAGTAGCCTTAAAAATATAAAGCAATAATCAACAAACCATAAGAAGAAATTGATAAATTCATAATCAAAACAGATTTTTAACATCCTTTTTTAATCATCTGAATAATATTAGAGATTAAAAATTACCAAAAATATAGAATATTTTAATAATACAAAGATGAAATTTTACCTAACAGATATTTAAAGACATTTGCACAGAAATAGAAAACACACATTCTTTTCAAACACATCCCATGGCATACTTATGAAAATTGATCATGAGAAAGGCCATGATGGAAGCCTCAAAAATCTAAAAAATGTCATTTTAAGCTACATTATCTAACCATAATGCAATTGTTAGAAATCAACAGCCACATGATAAGAAATTACAAACTCCCTTTATTTTGAAAGACAAAGAAAAATATCTCAACAACTCATGGTTTAAAGAAATTACAGTAGAAATAAAAAAATATTTAGAATTGAACAGTACAAAAGCATTACTCATCAAAACATAATAATGCAGCCAAAGTGGTATTTATAGGCAAGTTTATAGCATTAACTATTTACATCAGAAATGAAGAAAGCCTAACAATTAATGAGCTAAGCATCAATCTTATGAAGTTAGAATAAGAGCAGAAAATGAAAGGAGGTGATAATAAAGATAAATGAAGAAAGATAAACATACAGTAGAGGTAATTTTTAAAACATCTTAGAGTTAGTGTTTTGAAAGTACTGGTGAAATAAAATTTTCTAAGACTGATCAAGAAAAAAAAAAAGATACTGCATTAGGAATGCAAAATTATCCCCTAATCCACAATGGGTGTTCATATTATTGTTAAGTTTTTTTTTTTTCTACAGATGAGATTTAAAATTCCTTCTAATTTCAGTCTGAGTTCTTCATGGGTAACCGTGAGACTGAATGTGATTTGTACATAGACAGAGAATTGGTGGGCCTATCTCCCTTCTGTACTTGCCTTACCTTAGCATCAACCTGTTCCTACTTGACTCACCCTGGGAGCGTGTCTCAGGGATCCCTTCTGGCTCAGCCCATACAACCCACCTTCTTGGAGCTCCTACAGTGTGTGGAGCATGGGGGAAAGATAAATGTGGTGAGAGTGAAAAATATGTCATTTTAGCCTTGAGCAACAGAATTCTTTGGGAAAATAGCTTGGCAAGCTACTGGGATATTAGGTGAGGGTGTCCGTCGGAACCCAAGATACAGACAGAAGTGATGGCCTAGTGGCTGTACGTGAGAACGTGGCAAACATTTGGAATTTGCTGTTTTGAAGCTTCAGAGAGAAGATTGGAGGAGAGATGTGATAGTCGGCTTTCTGTCACTGTGACAAAATACCTGAACTAAACAATACAAAAAGAGGAAAGGTTTATTTTGGCTTACAGGTTTGAAGGCTTTGGTATAGTTGATTGGCTTGGTTGCTTTTACGCCTGTGGTGAGGCAGGACATCATGGAGGAAGCATGGGGTGCAGGAAAGCTGCTCATCTTGTAGTGGGTGAGAAGAAGGAGGAGGAGGAGGAGGGGAAGAATAAGAATAAGAATAAGAATAGGAAGAAGGAGGAGGAGGGGAAGAAGAAGAAGAAGAAGAAGAAGAAGAAGAAGAAGAAGAAGAAGAAGAAGAAGAAAGAGATGTTGAGAGAGAGAGAGAGAGAGAGAGAGAGAGACCCTATATGTAACAATGGCCCTCCCCCCAATCCATTAAGCTATGAACCCGTAAGCGGATTAATCTATTCATGAGGTCGAAGCACTCACCGTCTAATTGTTAAAGGGTGATAGGCAGGAAAATGGGAACTAAGGGACCTCTGCAGCCACCTGTTTCCCAGCCATTTGCTTTCTGGCCATGAGCTTCCCAGCGGCCTGAGATATAAATACCAGTGTGAGCTCCCTCTGAGACAATGGCCTTGATCTAATGGTCAGTGCCTCCTGGTAAGGAGGGAGCAGAGGACTAACATCACCCCTGCATTTAGTCATGAAGGACGATAAGGACAATGTGAGACCCACCCACCCCCAGCTAGTGAAAAGGACATTGCTCAGTGGCGCCTGCTCCCTCATCACGGTCACAGCCGTCCAGATCCCTCACCTTCTGAGACATCTGCTCCTGGGGCCATGCCTTTGAGGGCATTGGGAAGTCTATCAGCTCATTCCAGGCACAGACCCCAGACAGGTTTCTTTCCTCCCCCGGGGGTTCAAATTTTCTATAAAAAGACACATGTGACCTTGGCTCTAGGCAGCAGCAGCCCTTTCCTGTTGCCTGCTTTTATGTCTCAAAGGTGGACTATCTTTAACATTTGTGTCTGTATTCTATGCCTGCAGCTGTACCATGTTGTCATCTGATCCTGTCAGATCTTGGAAGCCAAGCAGGGTTGGGCCTGGTTAGTACTTTGGATAGGAGACACCTGGGAACACCAGATGCTGTAGGCTTGGGAGAAGGACCCAGCAACCCACTCCCAAAAATCAATCTGCCATTGAAAACCCTATGCATGGACAATAGTGTCTCACCTGTTGTACATAGGGTTACTACGAGTCAGACACCAAGTTGATGGCACCTAACAATAATACAACATATTCTATATCTTTGATCAATTTAATCTGTATTCTCTACTATAATTTGAGTTTCATATGAATTCTTTTATGCACTGAACACAAATGCACCAAGGTAATATCTGACACACCAGGGAGGTAGATGCAAATGTTCTCCCAGCAAGGCTTCCAGGACCTACCAGACCCACCAAACTGCCTTCCCAGTAACACAATCACCTGCCAAAGGCCCCACCTCTGGACACTGCCACATAGCAGAACAAGCCTTCCACACATGGACTGCTGGGGGACACTTCCGATCCAAACCATAACAAGAAAGGAAGAGGGGGGAGGAGGCGTGAGGCAGCAGGAAGCCGGGGACCACAGGGACTGAGATGGATTTGTCGTGGGCTTGGAGTGGCTGAAGGAGTTCTGAGAATGAAGTTTAGTGCTCTCCAGTCTGGATAAGCATGAGATGTTGCAACATAGTCTGCCTGTCTCTGTATTGACCACAAAACATTTCAGTTAACCCACTTCCTTTGCGGGAGAAGGACGTGGCAGCCCACTCCCAACACAATCAGCCATTGAAAACCCTCTGAAAAGCAGAGAAGCAGGAACAAAGTGCTGGGCAGGGCATAGTGTCGGGGAGTGTTTCTGTTGTACATAGGGTCACCATGAGTTGGACCCAACTCAATGGCACCTAACAACAACAACAACAACAACAACAACAACAACTTCTCTTGTGATGCTTTCTGTAAGTGAAAATGGAAGGCTGCTGGGTCCTCCAGAAGAATGAATAGGATCCTAATGTGAGTACTGACTGTCAGAACATGATGCCAGGGGAACATCTTGTAGGGCAGGGCTTTGAAGTTCTCCTGGGCAAGGAAATGGTGTTTTAGCACTTTAGACAGGGAGTGATAAAAAAATTTCTGAAGAGTGGTTGAAACAAGGAAGGGGCTGATGCAGCATCTCAAACTTGTCATCAGGGACTCAGATTCTACCTTCTGCTTTACCTCAGTGTGTGGCTTTTGTCCTCTCAGTTGCATAAGGGCTGCTTCTGCTCCAGATATCTTGCTTGTGTTCCAGGAAAGGGAAAAGGAGAAAGGAAAAAAAAAACCTAGCTGAATGAATCAGTCCTCTTTTGAAAAGCTTTTCATGCAACGCTATCTAGTGCTTCCTCCAGGTATGGGTCACCCAGCCACAGTTAGCTGCAAGAGAGTCTGGGAAGGGGACTAGTTGAGTAGGGCATATTGCCTCCCTGAACAAAACTGGGGTTGTGTCATTAAGGGAGACTTAGAAAATGGCTATTGAATGGGCAATTAGCTGTGTCTGCCACAAGGCTCATCTTAACTAGAGCTAAGTGGGCTGGGAGATCCCAGGAGCCATCTGGGTTATTTGGAGATGAACATGACAGCCCTTGAGGAGTTCACGATTTAGAGGGGAAGACAGACAACTAATTGGAACAATAAGAGCATGGAATTACATTTTAATATGTTGCAGTTGGGGGAAGCAGCGGAAATGAGTACAAGGGGCTCAGAGGCACAGAGGCAAGACAGCCTGGCTGGGGCCGGGGAGGAGGCATCACAGAAGTGAGTCAGTGACTGCACGTATGTGTGACCGGGTGAGGTGACCTCCGCCAAGGGGCCCCTGATGATGAAGTGAAGTGTGGGGAATCACAAGCCCTGTCCCATTTAGGGGACTATCCAGTCTAATGTGGGATGTAGAAGACATGAAGTTGGATGCATGGCCACAGGCAGATTGGCCAGGGCGCTCTCTGTTGGTCACGGACCCTAGCGGTCATCCTACAGTCTCTGGAGAACCATGGACGGGTTTGAAGCTGGGGGTGACCAGGCTGAACTGACCAGGACAGCCACTCTGGCAGCAGCCTGGGTGGCTTTGGTCAGGCAGGAGGCAGAGAGGCGAGGATGGGAGAGGAGGCAGGTGTTCTCTGGAGACCCTCAGGATATGGGAGGGGATCTGTGCTGGGCTTCCCAGCTCTGTGGCCCCACGCTGAGGTTTCAGGTGCTACCCATCCAGGAGGCAGGACAGGGAGTGTGCGCATGCGTGGGGGTGGTATCTCGGGAAGGACAGTGGAGACCCGATATTGGCTGGACCGTGCTGATTTTGTAGAACCTAATGGAGAAGGGTGAGATCTAAGCAGCTCCTCTCCTTTTTATATATTATTTATTTATTTATTTATTTATTTGCAGTACTGGGGGTTGAACCCAGAGCCTCGAGCTTGCATGCTCTGCAAGTGCTGGACCACTGAGCTGCACCCTCAGCCCATTTTTTTACTTTTTTGAGGCAGGGTCTCGCTAAGTTATACAGACTGCCTCTGGTCTCGAACCTGCGATCCTCCTGCCTCCGCCTCCCAAGCCACTGGGATTACTGGCATGCACCACCGCGCCTGGCATCCTCTCCTTTCTTAAAGAGGAGGAAGTGGCCCCGATAGGAGCAAGTGAAGTGGCAAAGGGCACACACACTCAAGGCTGGCTCAGCTGGCTGGGCCTCCTCTCCTGGCTACCAGAGCAGTGCTTCGCCAAGTTCTCAGATTACGCCTTGCCTGCCTCTGTCCTGTTGGTCAGCTGTTGCCTTAGAAAGACAAGGAGTTCCTGTCCTGGGGAGGGAGTGCCCCGGATTGTTGAGGGGGGCTTTGGGGCCTTGTGGGGTAGCTCCTCTGGTTACAGGTCAGGACTGGGGAGAGGCTGCTGGGGCTCTGGAGAGTGCGGGATGGGGCGATCCTGCCTCGAAAGAGGGTGTGGGATTGGTGGCTGGGGAGAAGGCGCTGCCAAAGGCCTTGCCTCAGTGGCTTGTGGCCCTCACAGCAGCTCAGGGTCCTTTGTGGAAGGAGTGGTGACCAGCACATCCCAGCCACCGGGCTGCCAGCTGTCCATTCGGGCCTGAATCCAGACCCACTTGACGTGGATCCCTGTGGTCCTCAACCCCCTGGCTTGGCTGGCCTGGGGCGCAGGCCAATGAAGAGACCCCTGCTGGACTGGAAAAGGACCCGCGATCGGCCCGCAGGGGGCGCTGCGCACCCGAGCAAAGGTGCGTTGCAGCCGCAGGGCTGGGTGAGCCTCCACCACGCCCCCCCCCCCCACCCCGCCACCCGCTTGCAGCGAAAAGGGCGATAATCGCAGGGCTCAGGCGCAGAGAGGGCTTTGGACTTAAATTCCCAGAAGCGCGGGAGCTGCGGGGTCGCGGCTGACGCTCCTGGCAGCGGCGCAAGCTGGGCCTGAGAGCCAGGCAGCGTGGGCCTCCCGGGGCCTGCGTCGATGTCCTTGCCATTTCCCTGGTGGGGGCGGGACCACCCCCGCTTTCCCCGGCTTTCTGGGGCGGGGGTGTGTGGTGGGCAGCCGCAGGGCTCTGCCCTCAGTGCTTGCGGGTGGCGATACTGCTTTACGTGCAGTCTGCGCAAAGCCCACCGTCATGAGTGATCGCACTCAGGAAGGAACTGCCCACGGGCTTAGGGCCGTTTTCTGCTAGAAAGGACCAGGCAGGACCCCAGGGGTTGATTTAGTTCGCTTTGAGGGCGGGGCCGGGCTTGTGGTCCCTGGCCACCGTGTGACCCGTACCTGTTCCTCCTCTCCTGGGTCTTCCTCCTCGCCTGCTAAGGGAAGCCGTGGAGCTAGGGCTTGGTCCTTAAGATCCAGAGAGACACTGGATCACCTTCGCTCAGCAGCGCTGGAGAGGAGGCCAGCGTGTCACGAGGTGGCGGGGCCACCCCTGGGTGTTCCTGGGGCTTTTCTGCCTTCTCTGTGAGGAAGGAGGCTCTAGGGCCACGCTTTAGAGGAGGATCACAAAATTCAGACCCAGATCATGGACCAAGGTTGGGGACTTGGGGAAGATAAGGTGGGAGGTTGGAGAGCCGGCAGCAGGCCCAGCCTCCTCTCATGAGGAAAGACCTTTCTAGGTCCTCATTGAGACAGGAGAAGCACCGTTGCAGACTGCAGTACTCATAACTGTCCTTGTTGTTAGGTGCTGTGGAGTTGGGTCCAACTCACAGCGACCATATATACAACAGAAAGAAACACTCCCTAACATTGTGCCAGGCATACAATCTCTTTTATGTTTAAGCCCATTGTTGCAGTCACTGTGTCAATCCATCTAGATGAGGGTTTTCCTTTTTTTCACTGACCTGCCACTCTCCCAAACATGACGTCCTTTTCCAGGGACTGGTTCCTCCTGACAACGTGTCTAAAGTATGTAAGATGCAGTCTAGCCGTCCTTGCTTCCAAGGAGCACTCTGGTTGCACTTCTTTAGGACAGATTTGTTGGTTCTTTGGCAGTCCATGGCATATTCAATATTGATCTCCGGCACCATAATTCAAAAGCATCAATTCTTCTCTTGTCCCCCTTACTCACTGTCCAGCTTTCACATGCAGATGATGCAACTGAAAAATACCACGGCATGAGTCAGGCTCACCTTCCTCTTCAATGTGACATCTTTACTTTTCTACATTTTAAAGAGGTCTTTGGCAACAGCTTTTCTCAATGTGATTCGTCTTCTGATTTTTTGACTTCTGCTTCTGTGGGTGTCGGTTATAGAACTGAGTAAAGCAATGCATGGTTATTTCAGTCATGATTGCTAGCACCTACACTGCTCTAACAGTAAATGAACAGTATATGGGGGGGGCTGCAATTATTCCCATTTTATGGATAAAGCAGAGGCTTAGAGTGGTGTTCCCTCTGTGGCTGGCAGTAAGAACGGCCTCCCCCAGGCCCGTGTGGGCAGCATGGCCGCAGATCATGTTGAGACTGGCCTCAGCCTCAGAGGTGGGCAGGGCACGGTTGGGCTCCCGTTCATGCTGAGGGGCAGGTGAGCCACTGAGAGGGTGAGTCGCCGGCCTCCTACCCCACCGAAGATCAGAGCCAGGACTCCACCTACAGCTGAAATGGCAGCCAGCCTGGGCATCTCCTGGGGCCTTTCCTGGGGGATCTTCCCCTCACCCCCATGTTAGTGGGGGTGCTGCATAACTCAGCCGTGCTAAGTGTTGGGTCCTACACAGTGTGCTCCTACTGACCGGTTGAATTTCAGGCTGGCAGGGTTGGCCGATGGTTTAGTTTTGAAAAAGAGGATGAAAGAAAGGGTCTTGAGCACGTGTGGGAGTGTGGAGCGCTTGCACAGGGGTCCTCAGGGATGACAGCAAGGAGACCACACCCTGCCCTCTCTAAGGCCACTCCAGAGCCCCTGCAGCCCCACCCCAGCATTCCTAGCCTTGTATTGGTTTTGTCTTCTGCCCTGCTACCTGCCTTACAGATCCAGCCTGTCCTGAGCTGTCCCAGCACAGGTGTGATCTGAGGCAGGTCCAGCCTAGAAGCCACACTTTCCAAGAGGCGTGGGTGAGGGGGAGAGAAGTCAGGCCAGCCATGGCTGATGGAGGGATTTCCGGAAACGGTGGATGCCTCCTCTCCCCTCCTGTCTGCCCCCTGCCAACGTGTAAGGAGCGGGCCTCCCTGCTGGGTCCCCACATGGGGCTGTAGTTCTGCCACGAGGGGAGGCTGCATTGAACTTGTTCCCTGCAGGTCTTTTCTGTCGTTCACAGCGCTCTCCAGCGTCTGTGTCCCAACACTACAATTCCTGATCCTATCTTGAGCTTTGTGGTGACACTTCTGTTTTTGACCCTGACGAAAGGATAAGATATTTGGGATTTTCTACCGATTGTCTCAAGTGTCCATGCTGGGGGAAAGAGCAGGAGAACCATTGTTATTGTTGTCATGTGCTGTGGAGTCGGGTCCAATTCATAGCGACCCTCATAGGGTTTTCAATGGCTGATTGTTTTAGGGATTATTTCAGGAGTGGACTGCCACATCCTCCTTCCATTTTTGCAGAGCTGGGGATCGAACCTGGGTCCTCAGAAAGTGTGGAGCAGCATTCTACCAATTGAGCTAAACCCTAGCCCCCAGCCCCTAAACCCTAGCCCCTATTTGGGAAAAGGACCTGGCAACCTACCCTGCCCCTGCAAAAAAGCAGCCATTGAAAACCCTGTGAATAGCAGAGAAGCACTAGCAATAGTGTTTTGCCTGTTGTACGTAGGGTTGCTATGAGTTGGATGCCGACTTGATGGCCCCTAACAACAATAAGGAGAATATATAATTCTGTGCCACAGTGAGGGAAGTTAAGGTAGATACCTAGGTTGAGGTGAATCAACCTAGGCAGCTTTCCAGACATTGAGAAATGAAAAAATAAATAAATAAAAATGCAGGTTGAGGGTGTGTTTATTCACTGCACCACCAAGCAAGCAGGCTGTTGTTGTTAGGTGTTGTCGAGTCGAGTCCGACTCATAGCAACCCTCATAGGGTTGTCAATGGCTGACTGTTTCAGGATTGCCTTGGGAGTAGGTTGCCACGTCCTTCTCCCATTTTGTGGTGCTGGGAATCAGATTTGGGGCCTCAGAGACTATAGAGCAGCTCTCTACCAACTGAGCTAAATCCCAGCCCTTCCAAGCAAGCAGGCAGAATGCCTCTAAAACAACCTTCTTTTGCACATCTTTCAGGCACATATTTTGTTGTTGTTGTTAGGTGCCGTCAAGTCAGGGTCTGAACTCATTGCGACCCTCATAGGGTTTTCAAGGCTGATTGTTTTGGGATTGTTTCAGGAGTGGATTGCCACATCCTCCCATTTTTGCAGTGTTGGAGATTGAATACTGGTCCTCAGAGAGTGCAGAGCAGCACTCTACCAACTGAGCTAAATGCCAGCCCTCAGGCACATATGTATGCACAAGCAAATAAGCAGAAACACGGCTGGGTGCACACCCAGGGCCTGAAGAGTGGTCGCCTCTGGTCAGAAGGGAGGAAAGGCCTGGAACTGATGTTGGCGGAGGGACTTTAGCCTTATCTTTAACGTCTGCATTTTTTATGAGCATTAGTGTGTCATTAAAAATTCACGTCAGAAACGATCTTTCTTATGGTTGCCCCAAACCTCCCATTTTAAGCTCAGAGCCTGCGTTCTGCACTTTGGAGAGGCGCCAGCTCAGTCCGCCTCGGAAACCCAAACACATGCAGAGCACCTGACCCGCCCCCTCTCTACCTGCCTGAGCTCATTTGTCATCTGCAGCCTTCACGCCTGCGGCAGACTTGGGAGCCTTTGATCTGGGCCCTCTCCGATCCTGCCTTTGCAGACTCCGGACCTAATTTCTTCATCCTCTGCACAGATGACAGCCCCCGGAGCCCATCATGTGCTGTTCTGCCCTGGGGTTCATTCCCACATTCTTTCTCCCTGTCCCTCTCTTTCTCTGCTGCCTATGGCGGCCAGGGAAGAGGGCATTTTCTGTTTTGTTTCCAGTCAGTGTCCCGATGCTGCCTAGAGTCCTGTTCATCTTCAGAGGGCACAGACGCTACTGGGCTCGACACTACAGGAATTTGCTGGAAGCCCTTTTGAAGTTTCACATGATCTTCCCAAGACCTAATTGTTAATTCCCCTCTCTCCCTTGTCCTCCTCATGCCTACTGGCCGTCTGTTGTGCCCAGGATGTGCCAATCATGAGTCCGTTGCTCTCCCCATGTTTCCCATTCCTGCTGTTACCCCTTGGGCCCAGCTGCTGTCCCCTCTCTGTGGGAGATGGCGGCAGCAGCCACCTTGTCCCCTGAGTCATTTTTCCCCTCTCTAGCCAGAGTGAAATTCTTTTTTTTTTTTTTTTTTTTTCAGTTATTGGAGGTTGAACCCAGAGCCTCACGCGTGCATGCTCTGCAAGTGCTGGACCACTGAGCTGCACCCTCAGCCTATTTTGTCACTTTTCAGTCCACTAAATTACACAGACTGCCTCTGGTCTCCAACTTGTGATCCTCCTGCCTCCGTCTCCCAAGCCACTGGGATTATAGGCATGCACCACCATGCCCGGCACCAGAGTGAAATTCTAA
>VMDO01032732.1:0-18657 GCA_007922755.1 Pedetes capensis
GATTTCAAGTCTTTTGTATATACACTGGGAAGTAGAATTACTGGATCATGTGGTAATTCTTCTTTTTTTTAAGTGGAAAATTTTAACATACAATTTAATGGGTTTCATTCTGACATGTATTTCACTGTGACATTTCCATATATGGATTTCATTGAACATTGCTCACATAACTTCCCCCTTACCCCCTAGTGTTGCTCCTCCTCTATCCTCCCCCACCAATGATCTCCTTTCTACTTGTATGTCTTTTTGTGGGAATATTTATCTATATATGTATATCCCAATTTTGATTTAAGTCCAAACTTTTTTCTATAGTGATCTTTTTACATTCTCAGCAGTATTACATGAGTGATCTAGTCAGTTTGCATTATTGCCATCTTTGGTATTATTGGTATTATTATTATTATTTTCCATACTAATAAAATTATACTGTTTAAATTGAAGTTGACCTCTCCCCCATCCTCCCTCCTCATTGGCCCTCCTCACCCTCCCATTTTCTCTCATCATCGCTTCCCTTTGCTAGATCCAAACAGAACCCTCTTACACTGCTGGTGGGGTTGTAAATTGGTTTAACCACTTTGGAAATCAATATGGATGTACCTCAGAAAACTAAAAATAGATTTGCCATATGACCCAGCTATACCACTATTGGGAATACATCCAAAGGGAGATGAGTCATCATACTATAGAGACACCTGCATCTCCATTTTCAATGCTGCACTTTTCACAATAGCAAGGATATGGAATCAGCCAAAGTGCCCATCAATAGAAGAATGGATAAAAAAGTTATGGTACGTATACACAATGGAATACTACTCAGCAATTAAAAAATGAAATAATGTCATTTGCAGCAAAATTGATGGAATTTGAGAAAATCATCTTAAGTGAAGGAACACAAGCCCAAAGAAAGAAATATCATATGTTCTCACTCATATGTGGAAACTGATCAAACTTAAAAAAATCCTATACATAAATTGAAACATAATTAAAAACTCAATTAAACTTAGTGCAGAAAGGACAGTTTAAGGAATGGAAAGAAGGAGGGAGTCCTTCTTCTTCTTCTTCTTCTTCTTCTTCTTCTTCTTCTTCATCATTATCATCATCATCATCTTTTTATTCTTATTCCGGCTCCATTAATATCAATACTTAAATCTCCATGGTTCTGAGCCCCATGTATTTACCTACAAATCTTTTACCTTGGTGGGCATTACCAAGGGACAGTACTTTGATTTGTTAACAGATGTCCCTCCTTCTTTCTAGATAGCTGAGGCCAGAGACTGGAGTCTCTTCCCCTACATCCACTCATCTTGGCCACAGATCGTGTACAGGTGCTGGGCAGATCAGAGTCTGTCTTCTTGACTTTGGGCAAATTGTAACATTGGACCTCTAGTTAAGGACATGCATGCTCAGGTACTTAGGGTGAAGTACACTGACGTTCGCAACTTTGAAACATCAAAGGTAAGATGTATTATCGGATGGATAGATAAGCACACAACAACAACAGCAACAGATACCTGCTAAAGTAAAATTAATTGCAGACTATGGCATTATGGGTACTTAATATAAAATTCCTTTAATTCTTTTAATTTAAAAATTTTCAAAATAAAATATGCACTAAAATTGCAGTATTCTCAGTGTGCTTCAAAACTAGAGAAGTTTGATAAGTCTGCATGATTAAAAGGATAACATTACTTTAAGTTTGCAGTATATTTGGTTTAGGATGGAGGGGAATCTCACAAATAAGTTTGTCCCACCCCCTACTTCACAGCATCTTCAGATGCAGCCCAGAGCACACACTTACCTCCAGGGTGGGTGGCACCAAGTTCAGATGTCAGGTCCCACTCCATCCTGAGTCCACACTCCTCTCAGCTCAATCTCTGTACCTGGGCTGTACTCACTGTACTGGGGAGTTTGGAGCAAATTCCATCATAGAACCTCATCTCCCGCTCTCGAATCTGCCATCCAGGAGTCCATTCCAGTCTGTCAGATGTTTGAAGTCTGTCATTGGCACGGCCCAGGTCTTTCTGGTAAGAGGCTCCTCAGACACCCTGTCCTCAGTAGTGGTAAATGATTAGTCAGGAAAGGAATGCTGCTCATAGGCAGCCAACAGGAGGATCTGAGTTCCAGGTCTTCCAAAGATAAACTAACCTGTTAAGACCCATTGAAAAAGGAGCAAATAACTTGACTGGCAGTTCATAAAAGATAATATTCAAACAGCCAGTAAACATATGAAAAGGTACTCAATTTCATTAGGCATTAGAGAGAGAAAAATTAAAACCACAATATGAGCCAGGCGTGGTGTTGTATACCTGTCATCCCAGCGACTCAGGAGGTGGAGGCAGGAGGGTTGTGAGCTTGAGGCCAGAAGCAGCCTGTGTAACTTATTAAGACCGTGTCTCAAAATAAGAAAAATTTTTAAATGGGCTGGAGGTGCATCCTCGTGGTGGAGCACCTGAAAAGTATGTTTGCGGCCCTGGGTTCAACCTCCTGGTGCCACAAGAAGAAAGCAAAACAAAACAACAATTTGAAACACAATTTGAAGCCACTATACAACAACAAATGCACCCACAATAATATTTAAAATTGAAAAATAATACCAAATATGGTTGAAGATGTGGAATAAGTTAAACTCTTAAGAAGGAGGTAAACCATTAGATTTCCCCTTGGATTGCAATGTAATTTGAATACTGACTTCTCAATCCTATACAACTGGGACAGGCTACATTCCAAGGATTACCAAGGTGTACTTTTGAACACTGAAACTTTAATTCATTCATCAAATGTGTCCTAGTGCTAACCATGTTGTTCTGGGTCTGGGGATTCAGTAGGGAGCCCACTCCTCTGTTCTGCTGGAGCCTGAATTCTGATGGAGGATCTGGGAAGTAAGCCAAATGCAAAGTTAATATGGGAATTCACAGTGGTAAGTGCTAAGAAGAAGAAAAATCACAGAAGTGTGGTAAGAAATGTCAGGGGAGGGCACAGTTTGTAGTGTCTGATGATCAGGGATGGTCTGAGAAGGTGACATTCGGACACCTAAATGGAGGGAGAGAAAGCCACGGAGACATGGAGAGCCAAGTGATCTAAGCAGAAGGAGCAGTGAGTGCAAAAGCAGGAGCAGGTTTGGTTTGCTGCTAACGCCCAGAGAGGACCATGTGCCTGGCCCAGGGCAGGCAGGGGGCAGCAGCAGACAATGTCAGGAAGTCAGCAGGGCCACAGCCAATAGTGATGTCTGTTTTCCTCTGAGCAGAGGAATGATGGTCATTTCATAAGAGGCTCACAGGGCAGCTACTTTGAGATGGAGGGGATCAGAGCAGCAGGCAGGAGACCTACTGTCTCCGAGCGAGAGGCAAAGGTGACTTGTGCCAGGTGGATGCGGCAAAGGTGGTGGGAGATGTTCAGATGCTGAATATGTTTGCAAGGTTGAGCAAACAGTGTTTTTAAGCTTAGTGAACTGGATAAGCAATAAGATGGAAAGAAAACAGCCTGGTATGAATTCACATGTTTAAGCCTAAGCAGCTGCTGGAAGGATAGAATTGATGGAGATGGGAAGTCTGCAGGAAGGACTTTCTTTTGTTTGTTTTTGAGAGTGAGAAAGGGAAGGATGTGCAGAAATAAAGAGCTCATCTCCAGACTCTTTGAGTTTGAGATGTTTGTTAGATATCTGAACATAGATGTCATATTGTTGTTGTTATGTGCTGTCAAGTCTGATCCAACTCATAGTGACCCTATGTACAACAGAACAACACTCCCCAACACTGTGCTATGGCCAGCACTATTGTCAGTGCTTCTCAGCTATCATAGGGTTTTCAATGGTGGATTGTTTTGAGAGTGGGCTGCCAGGTCCTTCTCCCTATCCTGACACACCTGGCATTTTCAGGCAGTCTACCATTCAAGGACTAACCAAGCCAAACCTGCTTAGCTTCCAGGATCAGTGGGATTGGATGCCAGGGTGCTATGGCTGCAAATGTCATGTAGATGATCGGAAATATTTTTCTTTTTTCTTTTTTCCTGGTACTGGGTGTTGAACCCAGGGCTTTGTGCTTGCATGCTTTGCAAGTGCTGGACCCCTGAGCTGCACCCTGGCCCATTTTTTTACTTTTTTGAGACAGAGTCTCATCAAATTATGCAGACTGTCTCTGGTCTCGAACTTGCAATCCTCCTGACTCTGCCTCCTGAGCCACTGGAATTACAGGCATGTGCCACCGCGCCTGGCCTTCAGAAATATATTTCTAAATGTCAAAGAATGGATGTGGGGTAGAGAAATCAGGGAAGGTGGCAAGAAGGAGAGACCACAGAGGTGGAAATCTGGGAGCTAGCTGCATTGGGGAAGCCAAATTGAGAAGATGTTTCATGGAGGAGAAAGTGATTACCTCTGTCAAATACTGCTGACACATCAAGAGATTGCAGCATAATAGGTCACTGGTTTGAGCAATGTGGTAGGCCTCTGGCAACATTGATTGGCTCAGTTTTGGTGGGGTCGGGTGGGAAAAGACCTTTTGAAGAGGGCTCAAGAAAGAATAGAAGAGAAATTAGAAACAACTCTTTGAAGGAGCTTTGCGATAAAAGAAAAGAGAAATGAGGGATTGCTGGAGAAGAAGAAGGAAAGATTGCTACATATTTTCTTACCATGAAAGTAGAATAATGATCAAATAGAGAAGAAAAAGTCATGAAACAAGAGGGGAGAATTGCTGGAGAAATTGTCCGATGTAGATGAGAAGGAACAGAATGAATAGAAAGCTCTGCATCCTCAGCTGGAAGCATGGGCTGTACATCTAGTAAGAGCGGAGAAGGTGGGTCACATAGCCCCAGGTCGAGGAATGGGGTAAACATAGTGATGGGAGCTGCATGAAGACACATCTTTAAGATATTTTCGTATGGTAATTTATGCCAATGTTATGTTTTCTGGGAAATGTGAAAATTTGTGAGAAAAGTTAGTCTTGCACGTTATTTAAAGTGTTTTAATAGTCTTTTGGGGAAGGAAATAACCAGTAACTGATTGTAAGCCACTCAGAAAATGTCAAGGGTTTTATAGGGAAACATTTTTCAAAGATTTTCATTTTTATGTGTAAGACGTTAAAGCATATTTCCATTTAAAAAACCCAGACATCACATAAAATGATAATTCTGCAGACTGTAATCTTCACCGAGTATAAAGGTCAGTGGAAAAATATTTTCTATAGAAGCTTCAGTGAAAATACAAAATAACACATTAGGTGTGTGTAAATATTTCCTTCTCAGCTTATTTTATTTTATTTATTGCTTTTGCTAACAAAACTCCAACAACACAAGTACACACGCAACTAAAATTCCCTTTGCTATTGTCTCTTGGTCCAGTTCCCTTAGTAGGGATACTTAAAAAAGGGCTTGTATATATTCTTTTGGTTTCTTGCTTGTGTGCTCGCCTGGTACATGTGGTTGTTGTTGTTGTTGTTGTTAGGTGCAGTTGAGTCATGTCCGACTCACAGTGACACTCAGGGTTTTTAATGGCTGGTTGTTTCGGGATTGCCTTAGGAGTGGATTGTCATGTCCTTCTCCCATTTATGTGGTGCTGGGAATTGAACCTGGGACCTCAGAGACTGCAAGCGGTGCTCTACCAATTGAGCTAAATCCCCGCCCCAGTACAAGTGGACAGTGTGCATAATTTTACCTGGGGAAATTAGCAATTTTGACTGTATATATTTTCTATTAAAAATGGTGTCAGATTTTATATGTTGTTCTTCAACTTTGTTCACTTAACTGGAAAATCCTGCCTTGAATGTCTGCGCACGGGACTCTGTATAGAATAACCTCAGTCTTTTAAGCAGATTCTTAGAATTCGGGGATGTAGAAATTGCATGTCTCCTGATTAACCAACCTCCTTTTGCCTGTCACAGGTTGCTGTCCTGTTTTCCTGTTGTAAACAATACTATAGCAACCTCATGCTCCCCTCCACGGACACCTGGGTGAGGGCTCCCCGAGCAGACGGAGAAGCTCGCCATGGGGAGCACCAACCATGTCACTCTAATATGTAGTGCCAGAGTGACCTTCAGCGTGATGGCGCTGCTGTCCGTCTTGCCATACTTGAAAGTACCAGTGCCAATATTTAACATCATTCTTACCATACATTGCTTTTTCTAACTTCCCCTATCCCTATGGCCCAGAGTATTTCCTTTGGTTCTCCTGTCCTTGTGAGTGGGCACTGTTCTTTCAGAAGGTGGTCAAAGCCTACAAGGTCTTCTGAACCAACTATGGTAAGTTGGAGTCGTTACATCGGAGGAATATGCTGGCTTTTTCTGAGTGTTGGGGCCCCTTTCATGCGGCAATGGAGCTGGTGGTTTGATCTCCGGTGTGCACATGAGTCACTTGGAGATATTGTTAAGATGCAAATCTTAATCCTAGGATCAAGGGTGAAGGCTGAGAATCTACATTTCTAATGAGTTTACTGGTCCATGGGCTATACATTGAGTAGCAAGGAATCACAGGATTTGTATGTTGTTGTTGTTGTTAGGTGCCGTCAAGTCAGTGTCCAACTCATAGTGACCCTTATAGGGTTTTCAATGGCTGTTTCAGGATTGCCTTGGGAGTGAATTGCCAGGCCCTTCTCCCATTTTTGTGGTGCTGGGAATTGAACTCAGGACCTCAGAGACTGCAGCGCAGTGCTCTACCAACTGAGATAAATCCCAGCCCCAGGATTTGAATACAGAACCTGTATTTACTTATACTGAATGACCAAGTCAGCTGGGCATGTTGCAAATCAGGCAATCCATAGAGCAGTCCCTGAAATGCAGGCTGAATGTATTTTCTTTTATTTATAATTTCAAGACCATCCTTTCCCATACCTCTCCTTTGCTTAAGACTTCTTGTTGTTGTTAGGTATAGTGTGTTGTTAGGGTCCGATTCATAGTGACCCTCATAGGGTTTTCAATGGCTGATTGTTTTGGGATTGCTTCAGGAGTGGATTGCCATGTCCTTCTCCCATTTTTTTTCCCATAGTGGGAGTTGAACCCAGGGCTGCGCACTTGCATGCTTTGTAAATGCTGTACCACTGAGCTGCACCCTCAGCCCATTTTTTTACTTTTTTTCTTTTTTGAGACAGGGTCTTGCTAAATTACGCAGACTGCCTCTGGTCTCAAACTTGCAATTCTCCTACCCCCACCTCCCGAGTCACTGGGATTACAGGTGTGCGCCACTGTGCCCAGCTCCCTTCTCCCATTTTTGTGGTGCTGGGAATCGAACCCAAATCCTCAGAGAGTACAGCGCAACCCTTTACCAATTAAGCCAAACTCCAACCCTGAAGACCTTTAGTCACTCTTTGTCTACCTATGATAAATGATAATATTAATCATGGTAAAAAAAAAGGAATGAGAAATGAATAATTTCATCTTTGGGGATATCTTTGCCTCAACTAGCCCAGTAATGAAAATAAGGTCAAACTACTGAAATCATTCTGTAACACCCTTATCTTTTGGACCAAATAATTCCCACGCAGCACCTGAACCCCTACAAGTGCTTCTGAGGCCAAGATCACCTCTTTATCCATGACAAAACCTCTTGCCAAAATTAACATAATCTAGCTCTTCTATCTGTCTGTATAATCATCTGTCCACATCTACCCAACTCCATGACACCTAACAACAACAACAACACTCTCATTATAGTTCTTATTGTAATACATCATTTTATTTATCATTTACATATATTTTATTATTTATAGTTCTTATTGTAATACATCATTTATCATTTATTGTAATACATCATTTATATGTATTAATGATACATCATTAATATATCATTTTATTATACATTTAATATATTTTCTTCTTTTTCTCAGATCTTTTCAATTTCATCTTTGAATTTATGTTGTTTAATATTGCAAGGTAGAGGGCACTGCGTTTGCATGGAGTGGAAGAGGGCTCATCTTCCTGCCAGCAGACAACAAAGGCACCAGCTCCATGAGGATGTGTTTGGACCCCATGCTCAGGTTCTTCCCACCTCACACCAGCCAATTCAACAATCTCTCTTGCATCCTTTAATCAATATTACTTATAATGATCAAATCTTATACTGCCTCCTTGATTACTTTGCTAACACTAGCCCAGGATGTTAATGAACCCCTCTTAGTCTTAGCTAGTTTTAATCAGCTTATTGAAGTAGAATTTGCATAAGGTAAAATGCTCTCATTTTGAGCTTGATGAGTTTTTACATATGCACATATCTGTGTAAACAATCTTCAAGGTATAGAATATTATTATCACCCTAAAAGGTTTCCTCATTCCCTTTGAAGTCAATTCACCAGTCTTGACCTCAGGTAGAGACTGAGCTGGTTTCTGTCATTATACATTATTTTCCAGTTTCTGCATTACACTGAAGTAGAATAATGTAGTATGTTGGGTTTTGTGCCCAGTTTTTTTCTAAGCATGATTCTTCTATAGTATCCATATTAGACCACTCTCTAAAATCATACAATAATATTTCATTGTGTAGATATACCACAATTTATATACTCATTCATTTATTGTTCTAGAAATAAAGCTGCTCTAAGCATTCTTGCCTGCAGCTATAGTACTGTGGCATCTGATCCTGTCAGATCTTAGAAGGAGGATTGGACCTGGTTAGTACTTGGATGGGAGACTGCCTGGGAACACCAAGTGCTGCAGGCTTGGGAGAAGGACCCAACAAACCACTCCCAAAAGACAATCAGCTATTGAAAGCCCTATGAATAGCAGAGAAGCACTAACAATACTGTTTTTCCTGTTGTACATAGGGTTGCTACGAGTCGGACTACAACTGGAAAGCACCTAACAAGAACAACAATAAGCATTCTTGTGGCCAATCTCTTCATGAACATATAATTTCACTTCTCTAGAATATATATCTAGAAGTGGAATTGTTGAGTCAAATAATAAACATATTCTACCAACACTGATTAATCTCTTTGAGAAATTCTCATATCTGGTTTAATCTCAGTTCTTTAGTGTTTTTTGTCTTATATTTCCTATTTAGTTTAAGTCCTATCTCCCACCTGGGTCATAAATTCTTGCACAGTAGTCTCCACAAATGATCCCTTATTATTATTTTGTTTTGTTTTGTTTGAAAACAAGAGCAGAAGCTGTGTGTACACAGTAAGTGCTTGCTGGATTTATGAGTAATGCTCTACTAAACATAATGGCCTAAGTTTCACTTTTCTTTGAGATTGACTTGGAAAGTTGAGTTTCACACTGGATGTGTTTGAGTGGACATAAATAGGGACAGATTCCTTCTTTTTCTTCTCGGTGCCATGTGACCTAATGGGGCCACCTGCGTCATTTTGAGACTCTTGCTAGAACTATCAGGAAATAGGCTCCCATGTGCCATGGGGACTGCTGAGCTGAAAGTGAGAAAGTGAGATAGAATTACTATTGCTGTCTTTGCTACTTGTTGAGATTCTCCTTGCAAGTGAAGTCATCACAGAGAAAAGAAATAAACTTGTGATGACATGTTGAGGCATGGATCAAAATGTGCTACCAGGGTCCAGCAGTAATGACCTCCAGATTTTACATGGCTTGAAACAAACTATAGTCTGTTACTGAAGGACTCCCTTCTAATGCACTGCACCTTAGTAATACTGGCTCCAAATTAGCCTTCTGCCATATTAACAGTGAGGCCTAACCAAAACATACCTGGACTTAATGATGAAGAATACGTATTTTTTCAAATTTTCTTCAGTTTCCACCAGAACCTTAAGCACGTGTGCACTTGTGTGCAAACGTGTGTGTGTGTGTGTGTGTGTGTGTGTGTGTGTGTGTGTATGGGAAAGAGAGAGAAAGAGAGGGAGAGAGAGCGGGAGGGAGAAAGAAATATAAATACTGGATTTGCACCTTTGTATACATAGAAATGCCTGCAGCCGTAGCACAGTGGTATCTGATCCCCTCAGATCTCAGAAGCTAAGCAGGGTTGAGCCTGGTTAGTGCTTGGATAGGAGACCGCCTGGGAACACTAGGTGCTGTAGGCTTGGGAGAAGGACCTGACAACCCACTCCCCCCAAAAAATCAGCCATTGAAAACTATGAATATCAGAGAAGTACTGACAATACTGTTTCGCCTGTTGTACATATGGTTGCTATGAGACAGACACCAACTCAACAGCACCTAACAACACTAATACCTAAAAACATGTCTAACACTGAATTTGAAGTGGTTATTCAATGCTCAAAAGCAGAAAAATAGTTTTTTTTCATAAAGAGATGAAATCAAGACCTACATAAAAGCTATTCAAGTGTTATTGTTATGTTGTTGTTATTGTTAGGTGCCATCGAGTAGGTATCTGAGTCATAGTCACCCTACATATAACAGGTGAAACACTATTGTCAGTGCTTCTCTGCTGTTCATAGAGTTTTCAATGGCAGATTGATTTTTGGGACTGGGTTCCCGGGTCCTTCTCCCAAGTTATTATTATAATGACACACAATTATAGTGATCTTACATGAGAGTGCTGTTTTTGCACAATATTACTGAGGTATGTTTTTGGCTTGCATTTGTCAAATAATTGTCTCAATTTTCTACTTTGCCTTGGCCATGGGATCTCAGCTAGGACAATTAATTTTGTTCCTTGCAAGGCCTGGATCCTTGCATTGTGATCTCAACATCACAAACTCATCTTGATGTCCCAGTGTGGCTAAGACTCAGATAATGAATGTGTATCATCATTGTGGCTGAGTCAGGGTTCTGCCAGTCTATGGTTTTGAAATGGTTTAACTATACTGCTGGGTGGGAAGAGGCTGACTCATTTAGGGAAGTTATAATTGTGTGTTGCCATAGTGACAATGGCTAGACAAGGAGATCTTTTGCAGGTGTCTATTGCTTTCTATGGGAGAAAGATGTGGCAATCCACTCTTGAAACAATCCTGGAACATCAACCATTGAAAACCCTATGAATAGCAGAGAAGCAGTGACATAGTGCTGGGCATGGCACAGTGTCGGGGAGTGTTTCATTCTGCTGTACATAGGATCGCTATGAGTCGGACCCAACTAGAGGGCACCTAACAACAACAGCAATTGTTTCCTAGGAGCATTTCTGTCCGATGTGGTAATGTCAATGCTGGGCAGCTGTACCAGCCAAAGAAAAACTGGTTATATTATCAGTTAATGTGGTCCAATTTGGGGAGAGCTTGGTCCATTTTATTTGCCATAGTTATTTTAGTATTTAAAATCAGAGTGAAAACAGCAAAGTTAGAGTAAGGTCATTCAGGGAGAGAAGACATTTTACCTCTTATCTCTATAGTATTTGAGAGAGAAATGAAAATGTCAGAGACTCCAGAAACTGTCATTTGATTTACTCATATTTGAAAAGTATTTGGAAAACATCCACTTTGACACTTAGTTAAATTCCAACAAAACCCTGTGAAGACTACTCATATTGAAATAAATGTTGAGTAGAGGTGGGCACGAAGGGCTGGGATTTAGCTCAGTTGGTAGAGCGCTGCTCTGCAGTCTCTGAGGTCCCGAGTTCGATTCCCAGCACCACAAAATGGGAGAAGGACATGGCAATCCACTCCCAAGGCAATCCCAAAAACAGCCATTGAAAACCCTATGAGGGTCGCTATGAGTCGGACTCAACTCGATGGCACCCAACAACAACAGAGGTGGGCACAGTGAAAGAGCATGTGTGGAGAGATCCTATTTAGGTGAAGTTTAACAGCAGATATACATAATTGATGGGGATGGAAGTCACATGCTTATACCCTTCCACACTACTTCCCAATTCACAGGGAAAAGATCTAGGAGCAATTCAAGGATCTTAGAGTTAACTTTTAGCTGTGGCCCTCACTAGCTGTGAGGCCTGGGTGAATTTCAGCTTCTTCATCTCTGAAAGGAAAGCCCTCTCCAGTTTGAGGTCCTGAATATTATCTAGAAAACCCCCTCTCCACCCATCCTTCTCTGGGTAGGACTGAAATGGAGGGGGCCAGGGAATTTAGTGGGTAGTAGACAGGCTCCATACTGCAATTGGTATGCTGGTTACACAGACGCATATGTTTGTTAAAAGTATTCATGCTATATACTGGGGATGTCAAAAATGTATACACATTTTAAAAGATGTTATCTAGCTACTACATTTCTAAGTTGAGTTGAATTACAGTAGCAATGTGTAGTATGATGTTCTGGATTATACTTCTATGATCACATCAGAACAAGCCAATAATGCATTCTTAAAACAGCAAACTAGAAAGATTTTTGTCCCAAGATGTGTATACATTTTTTAGCACCTGCTATATTTAAAGTCTGTACATTTTGCTAATAGTAACTGGGAAGAAAATGTAAAAAGAAAAACTATAAGAGTTAATCTTCTTAGTTGGGCATGGTGGTGCCCATCTGTAATCCCAGCACTTAGGAGGCTGTTGTAAGGCTCATGAGCTCAAAGCCAGCCTGGGCTACACAGCAAGACACTGTCTCAAAACAAACAACAACAACAAAAAACAAACAAATTGACAAAAACAAAATGAGTTATTCTTCTTACCTACCTTTTACTCGTGGGACAACAGGGACTTGGAAAAGCCCAGTCATGACTTGGCCAAGCTCATTGCAGGGCCTATATTTTCTAATAAGAGTTGCAATTTTACCTTTTGAAAAATAGATTTTTTCACCCTCACCTTAAAGATGAGCGTCATACCTCTATGCTTAATGCATTAGAAGAAAGCTACACAGAAATGAAAAAATATATTCACTGCATTTTACCCCAAAACTGCATGTCTTCACATGTTGCAGACTTATGAGTAGGGAGGAGCTGTTTTTTCCCCCCAAAAAAGGGAAGAGAGAGGCTGTCCATCAGGGAAGGTCCTGATGAGGCCGCTCAATCAGCAGTTCTGGGCCATGTCCTAGGAAGAGAGTTCTAATAGTTGGTTTTCTTCAGTGAGGAGACAACAGCTTCCACCATCTAGGAAGGAGCTCCCAGATAAGGCCTCCTGTGTAAACCACCTTGTTACTAATGCAGATTCTGTCT
Source organism: Pedetes capensis (assembly GCA_007922755.1). Classification (NCBI taxonomy): domain Eukaryota; kingdom Metazoa; phylum Chordata; class Mammalia; order Rodentia; family Pedetidae; genus Pedetes; species Pedetes capensis. The sequence continues at coordinate 12,952 of VMDO01032732.1, forward strand.
CCAGGAGTCTGAAGTAAGACCTGTGTATTTGCAATTTTAACAAGTTCCCAGATGAAATAAATATTGATGGTCGTTGGACCACAGTTTGAGCAGTAAAGATGAGGTTATTACAGCTTAAGTGAAATATGCAATTTACCTAAGGTCTCAAAAGCAAATGACACACTGAAATCAGAATTCATGACGATGGGATTGCATAGGGTTCCTTCCCCTACGTAAAGTAAGAGACAAAATGAGAGGGTATCTAAATAACTAAAAGTATGTGGCATCAGGAAGAAAATTTATTTAAGTTGGTTATTTCAAATGATCTAAAGGGAGCGATTTGTTCCATTTTTAATTTCTGTTTCTTGGCTTTTAAGTTTTAAGTTAAATGCCTTCCTAAATTCCAATCCGGAAGTTACTGTTATAATCAAGGATGCGTTGTAATCATGGACATTGTAGCATGACATAGCATGCCCTGTAGAAGATTTTGGTGACCAACACACACACACACACACACACACACACACACACACACACACACACACACACGTATGTTAGTTGTTGATGCTGTGTTCTTTCCTTGTAGGTGGCCCTCAGTTATGCTGGTATCCACACTACTGTGTAATACTATTCCACATTAAGAGGAACTGATTTAGCAAACCAATGGGATTATGCCAAAATGATGGTGTTGGGATTCCAAAGACAGATCCTAAAAGGCATTCTGGTTCTGTCCTGCTCACTCTTGGACTGCCAGTCCTGGGGGAAGCCAGCTTTCACATCATGAGGAAGCTCAGAGGCAAGAACCCAGGTCTTCTGCCAGAGGTCATATGAGGGAGGGTCTTAGAAATGAGTCCTCTAAGGCCAGCGTGGTGGCTGACACTTATAATCCCAGCGACTCAGAAGGTACAGGCAGGAGGATTGCATATTCAAGGCCAGAGGCAGCCTGTGTAACTTACTGAGACCCTGCCTCACAATTTTAAAAAATGGGCTGGGGGTGCAGCCCAGTGGTAGAACACTTGCTAAGTATATGCCAGATCCTGAGTTCAGCCCCAAAGTACTGGAAGGTAAAAGGAGAGAGAGCAAGAGAAGGAGAGAGAGAGAGAGAGAGAGAGAGAGAGAGAGAGAGAGAGAGAGACTCAGAGACAGACAGAGACAAAGACAGACAGAGACAGAGACAAACAGAGAAAGGGAAAAGAGAAAAAAAGGGTCCTCTAGTTCCAGGCTGTTGAAGCCACAGATAACTGATGCAATGTTTGGAAAAGGGGGGGGGGATGTACATTTGGCATATATGACTTTAATTTAGAAGGATAGACTCTGTTGTTAATCTCAAAAACGTTATCTAAATATATTACATCTATTTGAACTAAACCTAGTTCTTCTGATCTCCTGATTAACAGATCTCTATCCCAAAGAAACAAGACAGAGGTGCAAAGTTACAAATTGGAGCACTTATATTTTACTTAATGAATAAAACCAATAAGCTATGAGATCTATTATTACCTTACTATTGTATGCTCAGGCACATCTTAGTAAGGCACTTGGTTGGGATAGTGGCAAAGGAAATGGCAAAGGATGGATAGAAATTAATTATTTTTAATAATTGATAAGAGTCATGATAAATTGGTATATAAAGGGGAAGGAAAAAGAAAAGACGTTTTCAAGAATTTTTAGCTAATAGATTTCAGAATAATGACACACACCACTGAATGAAATAGATTAGTTAAGGGGAGAAGTCAGGGTTTTAGAGATGGGTAAGAGGACAAAAGGCTCTATTTTGAGAGGCATTGAATTTCAGTTAACAAGAAGCCCCAATAGAAAAAAACAAAATAAACAAACAAACAAAAAAACAACAAAATCCCTTTCTTTTTCTTGACTTTTACCATTCTCTTATACTATATGATAATGATTTTTTCCTTCTCAAATCCCATTCCTGAAAAATAGAAATGGCAAATGTTATTTATTTTACTTATGATCAAAACTTAGCAAGAGATTTAATGATATGTTCAAAAGCTGAACAGAGTCAAGGGCCATCTACAATCTTGACTTCCCCCAAACCAAGCTGGGGTTCTTCCTAGCTGTTTTTCATACTGGCTGTTGCCCTCATCTGCGATGTCTGAAATGAGTCATTGTTTTGAAATAGGAAAAGATTTGGGTAAGTGTCGGTGATAGGATTTAACAGAGTATCTGTCTCTTGGTGAGACCTGGTAAGGTTTATCTTTCACCTTTGAACAATTAGAAATCCAGGGATGTCAAGGCCCTGGGGAGCGCTGACAATATAGCCAAGCTCATTGGAGATTAATTTATGAGACTAAATGACACACTTTTCTACCAACTGACTGATGGGACTTTGTAATTCTGATAGCTAGAACACTTAAATGCTTTCTACTGATTCACCTCTAGAAGTGAGTTGAGTCATTAGAGGGTTACCTGGTGAGCATGAAATTGGAGATGACTCTGACTCCACAGAACAAATCATTTTAAGTTGTGATAGAGTTTATAGAATATTTCTGCTCTGCTACAGAAAATCACTTTCCAGTAACTGAAATATTTATACCCTTAATATGCATTGTTTTTCCTTGCACAGGGCTACTCCAAATAGTGAGTGGCAGGAAGGATCTTTTCTAAAGACTTGTATTGCCCCAGGCTGTGATCTAGGGGTGGAGCCACAGCTGTGAACAAGAAATGCCCTGAGGAAACTTATATCATAGTGGGCAGCTGAAGGGTGTCTCCTTCAATGCCAGATCTTGCCGTTTGGTCACCACACTTTCCTGCCCCCACATCACTTCCCTCAATGATTTCCAAAGTTAGATTTTGTCTCTTATTACCTTCATTTTGCTTTACTTGGTTCTATAATCAACACCCATGGAAGCAATCCTCAAGAAATCGAAAGAGTCATTGCTCTGGGAAGAGCTGTGGCAAAAGATCTCTTTAGAGTATTGAAAAGTAAAGATGTCGCATTGAATATGAAAGTGAGCCTCACTCATGCCGTGGTACTTTCAGTTGCATCATATAGTTGTGAAAGCTGGACATTGAACAAGGGAGACAGGAGAAAAATTGATGCTTTTGAATTATGCTACTGGAGACAATTATTGAATATACCATGGACTGCCAAAAGAACTAACAGATCTGTCCTAGAAGTGCAACCAGGGTGCTCCTTGGAAGTAAGGATGGCTAGACTTTGTCTTACATATTTTGAACATGTAGTCAGGAGGGACCAATCCCTGGAGAAAGACATCATGCTTGGGAGAGTGGCAGGTCAACAACAACAAAAAAGGAAAACCCTCTGCCAGATGGATTGACAGAGTGTCTGCAACAATGGGCTTAAACATAAATAAGATCATATGCCTGTCACAGAATCGGGGAGTGTTTTGTGCCACTGTACATAGGGTTGCTATGAGTCAGACTCAACTCAATGGCACCTAACAACAACCACCACCTTCATTTTTAGAGTGATTTCTTGATAAAAGTTTAGGAAGACACAGTCTGGCCTCAAACTTGTAATCCTCCTGCCTCTGCCTCCTAAGCACTCTGATTACAAGGATGTGTCGCCATATCCAGCTATTTTTCTATTTTATTGTGATGGCTTTTATCTTCTTTTCTGGTTTAGTTTTAACAAGAAAAACCCTAGAGGGAAAAAAAATATGGCTAAACAAATAGCCGAATTACAATTACTCTACAGCACTCTGTGTAAACAAATCTATAGTAGATGCTTAACAAATTGGGTGAATTTTAATTTGACAATGAATTGCAAGCAATTTACTTGAAAAAACATTTGAAGGTAATAGGCTAATTATATGTTGCCTGAAGGGAGAAATATTTCCTTCAGCTGACTTATTGATTTGTTGCCTTTTAACAGAAAATTATGCTGATCTAACTACAGAGAAGGGTTAAAAAGCTAATAACTTCCAACTGGAGGTTGTCCATAATGGAACAGAATGATTAATGATCTAAAAGAAACAACTTCCCATGAACTTTTAGCTACAGACTTGAAATTGCATGTTGCTAATGGGCTATCTCTGAGTAGTTTTTCATTCTATTTAAAAGCAAAATTAAAATTGTGTGCTGAATGTTATTGTAATTGGACCTATGGTGTAGTGATCACTTATGTATGTAACTTTAGATGTTGTTTACTTATACTCTTTAGTATTATTAATTTTTTAAGAAAAAATTTCCTGCTATGCTATGCTAACTATACTCATCAGTGAAATACTATGCCACAACCTTCTCCAAAAACCAATCCGTTAAGTCAGCTTGAGTGTTATGAAGGGGAACATAATCCATGAATGGCCCAGGAAACCTGGGAAGTCAGGTAAGTCGCCAGGCATCCATTCATCTCTCTCCCTATCCCTCCAAAAGATGAGTTATAAAAGGAATGGAGAGGTTTAGAGTTGCAGCCGTAGAAGTTGGAATTAAGATTTTCATATAAAATCATTAGGATGGGTAAAGATAGAGCATGGGCACCATTTTGGGACAGGGAACCAGAGCAAATGGGGGAAGGTCATGTTCCCACTTTTCATAATATTTTCTGGCTCAAGTCTGTCCCCACATGGCTGTCCCAGTCACACTGAGTGCTCACTCCTGGAGCAGAAAGAGCTATGACTGCCGGTGGAACTAGGAGAGTGCTTGGGCAGCATGGGGGCCCAGGGCTAGGAGAATTTAGCAGTAGCTAAATTCCCGAGCTCCCATGAATGAGATTGAGGCTGGAGAGGCACCATCATCAGTGGTTGGTGGCCACGGACTTGGGAAGGCTGTTAGGGTCACTGACAATCAAGAAGAAGACTGAGTAAAATTTGAAACCTAAACATCTTGTTTGGAGGAGGAAAAGGCTATTTCTATTATCTTGTTTTTAATAAGAAGAAAATAAAGATCACCTATAATTCTGCCACTTGTTCCCCAGAAATAATGACATTTAACTCCTAGACATATATTTTATGTATATTTTTATATCTATATAGTGCACATAGATATAAATATTTCTTATACATATACACATATATATGTGGGGGTATATGTTGTTGTTAGGTGCCACCAAGTCAGTGTCCAACTCATAGCGACCCTATATACAACAGATGAAACACTATTGTCAGTGCTTCTCTGCTATTCATAGGGTTTTCAATGGCTGATTGTTTTTTGGGAGTGGGTTGCTGGGTCCTTCTCCCCAGCCTACAGTACCTGGTGTTCCCAGGAGGTTTCCCATCCAAGTACTAACCAGGTTATATATGGGCTGGGGTTTAGCTCAGTTGGTAGAGTGCCATGCTGCACTCTCTGAGGATCCAGGTTTGATCCCCAACACTGTAAAAAATGGAAGAAGGATGTGGCAACCCACTCCATATATATAACATATATATGTTATATAACAACAATATATTTATATATATAAACATATAAAGTATACACACACACACACATATATATATAATACACACACACACACACACACACACACACACACACACACATATATATATGTTCCTTTCTTGATTATTTATGTGTTTCTTTCCATTCTGTTAGATGTTTAAAAGTACAGCTGCACAGTGGTCCAGCACTTACAAAGCATGCAAGTGTGAGGCCCTGGGCTCAACCCCCAGTACTGCAAAAAAAGTACACACACACACACACACACACACACGCGCGCGCGCGCACTGTGTATATGTTGTTATTAGATACAGTTGAGTTGGGTCTGTCTCATAGAGACCCTCATAGGGTTTTCATTGGCTGGTTGTTTCG
>VMDO01032733.1:0-18682 GCA_007922755.1 Pedetes capensis
TTGGAATCGGTGGTTATGGATCCGTTGTCTTTCATAATCCGTACTATGTTGGATTTTTCCTTTTTCTTTTTGATGAGGTTAGCCAGAGGGGTGTCTATTTTATTAATCTTTTCAAAGAACCAGCTCTTAGTCTTATTAATTTTTTGAATTATCTGTTTGGATTCTAATTGAGATATTTCTCCCTTTATTTTTGTAATTTCCTTTTGGGTGTTCCTTTTAGGCTTGATTTTTTGTTGGTTTTCTAGTGTCTTAAGATGCTTCATTAGGTCATTTATTTGGCTCTTCTTTATTTTATTGATGAAGGCACTCAATGCTATAAACTTCCCTCTTAAAACTGCCTTTGCTGTATCCCATATATTTTGGTATGATGTGTTTTCATCATCATTTGATTGTAGGAATTTTTTAAATTCCAATTTGATTTCATCAATAATCCATGGGTCATTCAGCTGTGTATTATTCAGTCTCCATGAGTTTGTAAAGTTTCTGGAATTATTCTTGCTCTTGAGCTCCAATTTTATCCCATTGTGATCTGATAAGGGATAGGAGATAATTTCTACTTTTTTGTATTTGTTGAGGGAGTTCTTATGGACTAGCATATGATCTATCATAGAAAACGTTCCATGTCGAGCTGAAAAGAATGTGTATTCCTCATTATGTGGGTGAAATATTCTGTATATATCTGTGAGATCCAACTGGTTTAGGGGGGAGATTAGATTTGACATTTCCTTGTTGATTTTTCATTTTGATGACCTTTCTCTAGAGTATTTTTATCACTCCTTAAAAGGACCCTCAGTTTATTCTTATTCCTACCACTAATATCAGAGAACTGCTGTTTTTCATCTCTATAAATTTGCCTGTTCTGGACATGTCACATCCATGCAATCACATGTTATGTGGAGGTTTTATTCTCATCTGGATTCTCTCACTTAACATGTTTTTTGAAGTTCATCCATGTTGTATTATTTATCAATCCTCCACTCATTTTTGTTGGTAAATAGTGTTCTATTTTACAAATATGTCACATTTTGATTTTTCATTCACAAGTTGATGAATATTTGTTTTTTTTCATTTTTTATTACTATGAATAATGTTACTACAAACATGTCTTTGTTTAGATATGTGTTATTTCTCTTGGGGAGACACTGAGGAATGGATCTAATCTGTGATTTTTTTCATGCTATCTTTGTTTAACTTTTATATCAGAGTAATAATGACCTCATAAAATGAGTTCTATCCTGTATTTTCTGAAAAGTTTTTGAATTATTGATAATTTTCTTTAAATGTTTTATAGAATTCAACACTGAACACAACTGGACTTTGCTTAGGTAGAAGCAACTTGCCATGAAGCTACAGAGAGGGAATGGAAGTAATCCCAGGATAAATTTCCATAGATTCCTATTATTAGAATTTCAGTATTTATTCAACAAATAATTTCAGTCTGATGAATGCTTTGGACACCTTCCAGATTCCTAATAGTCATTTGTATCAATTTTGCCCACTTTTTACATTGATTTTTGCAGAAAGGATTTCCCAAACTCCTTACATAGTCATTCTAGAAGTGCTGTTGGCATAAAACTTGCACAACATTTCCTTAATGTCTTTTTATTATCTTGATCTCATTTCTAATATTGGTAACTTATACCTTCTTTTTTCTTAATCATTCTTGCTAGAGATTGTCAATTTTATTAGTATTTCAAAGAACCATCTTTTTTCTTTGTGAGTATTCTCCATTTTTTTCTGTTCTGTTTCATTTACAGTCTTGTGTTATATTTCCTTTCTTCTGCCTTTTTAAAAATACTACTAGGATGTTGAACCCAGGACCTTGCACATGCTAGACAAATTCTGTGCCACTGAGATGCACTCCATGCCCCATGTATAAATATATAAATATATATGTATATGAGACATGGTCTCACCAAGTTGCCCAAGGCCTTGAACTCATGATCCTCTTGCCTCTTCCTCCTGAGTCTCCCTCCTGATTATAGGCGTACCACCATAGCACCTGACTCCTTCTATTTTGCATTTAATTTTCTCTTCTTCCTCTAACTTATTAAGATAGAAGCTTAGGTAATTTTAAGTTTCTTTCTTCCTTTATTTCGTTCTTTTTTCTTTCTTTCTTTTTCTTTCTTTCCTTATCTTCCTCCCTTCCCTTCCCTTCCCTACCTCCCTCCTTTCCTCTTTTTCTTTCTTTCCCTCCCTTCTTTTTTCCTCCTTCCCTCCCTTACTTCCTTCCTCTTTCTTTGTTTCATACATTTTCCAGCCAATGTTACTTGAGCTACCTATCATAAAATCTGCCTGATTAGTCTCAACGTCAGTTAGTTTAGAATATTTTAAATACCTCTAGGTTGTTTAGAACTATGTTGTTTAATTTCTAAGTATTTTAAACTGTTCTAAATACCTAATCATTGTTGATTACGAACTTAATTATGTTGTTTTGAGAGAATATATTTTGCAATTTTTAATGTCTTTAAAATTTATTGAGAGTTGTGTTGCAACCCATAACATGATTTATTTTGGCAAATGTTCCTTATTTGCCCCAAAATTCTGCACAGTTTTCATCTGGTAGTATTTTTAGCCTCAAGAACCTCTGTAGGTTTCTGTAACACAGATCTAATGGCAACTAATCCTTTTGGTTTTTATCAATAATGCAAATGCAGGTTAGACTACCTGTTTACAAAAGAGCATTTTATTTGACTTTGGCTTTATTCTTTATATTAAGGAATTTTTAAGTCACTTGATTAGTTCCAATAGTCAAAATATCTTTTCTGTTTTAAAAAATAGAGTATCCAAATGAGCTGGAAGTTTTTCAGTTTGTCAAAATAATACACAATTTTGAAGGCATATCTACCATCAATATACTATATAAGTAGTATATAGCTACTATATAAGTAGCTATATAAGAACTATAGGTAAGTGGGATGTTTTATATTATATATTTTAAATATTTTGTACCATGTATAAGATATATCTGATTATCTTTAATGTATAAATGACAATCAAGTAGCATCAGATTAGGATTGTCATTAACACTGATTATCAGTCAAGTCAGGATGAGATGAGTTAAATTTTTAAACAGCAATTAGGTGATTCAACTTTATTAGAGAACTAAGCAGTTAAGCTTGATTTAGAGCCTTATTTAACAGTCATGTGCGAAACAAACATTAAAATATTTTGAAGATATTAATATGGCTAGCTGATGAATGTTTGCTATTGTTTGGTCACAACTTTAAACAGGTAAACAGTAGCTAAGTGTAAGCTCTGAGTTAAAAGAAATGTTAAACTTAGCACAAAACTTATGATCAGTTTCTCACTTTGATTATCTCACACAATCTTGTTCTTTAGACGCAGTAAGAAGAGTTTAACATAGTTAGAAATAGCCAAATTTGAAAGTCTGTATTCTCTATTTAAGAAATACTTTCATCATCTGAGTGACACTTTTTGTCTTTTTCATTTTTGTGCATTGCCTAATTATCTGAACTTATTGATGAATTGATTTGGTTTGATATTAAGCCAAGTTCATGAATTTAAAGAGTTTGACATCATAAATTAAGCTAATACATGAAAGTCTTAAGATTTGTAGTTCCAAAAAAGAAAACAAGGGAGAAGGAATCAGCACAGCAGGTCAGAGAGAGTTTGTCATCAGAAATGTATAGGTTTGTTGCAGCAGGAAGAAAAAATTGTCATCTACACAGACCTCAGCTGTGTAGGAAACCCACCAGCAATTCTTCAGGCACAACATGGATTGTACAAATAGTGGAGAGAGTCTGGGAGACAAGATTGGAATCAAAAGTGAAGAAGCACTAGAGAAACTGCAGCAGATGACCCCCCATCACCCGAATCACAGAGCATGGAGAGCATATAGCCCAGGGGAAATTTCACACAGGTGTCTGGAGCTTAGATCCACCATGGAGTGTAGCCCTAGTAATCCACCAACATCCTGCCAATAACACACTAGCAGCATTTCCTACAGAGAGCATCTGTGGAAAAGTAGAGACGGTTGCCACCTTGGTCCCTGGTCCCATTGGAACTGTGAACTGGAGAGAGGGAAACTGAGAGGTGGAGAGTCCAGGACATTGTGAAGAGCAACATAAGCTGATGGCTCCCTGAACCTAGGAAAAGTAGTCCAGAACATGGCTCATTTGGGGTCAGGTATGGCCTGCAATTTAGAGTAATAATGCCACCGACTCAACAACCTAAGACACGTGGTGTAGGCTATAGACCAATCAGGGGCTGGGAACATAGGGGATGGAGAGAAACTGAGGAAGACAGTGCTGAATACAGAGTCTGTAGCAGAACCTAGACATTAGGCACTGAGGCAGCAAACCACAGGGTAGGGGAGTGAGAGAAAAGTGCCAGCAATTCATCATCACCCGAACTCAAAGGAACACCAGAGGTAGAGTCTCTTTACACATGGAGGAGATGGAACCTTACTCCCAGACCAAGCAATGAGCAAGCCTCAACAGAAAAATACACGAAACATGAAAGGACCAACTGGAAGCAAAGATCCAATAGACCAAAGCTTCTCAACAGATAACATCAAGCAATCCCAATTTCTAGAGATGTCAGAATCAGAATTCAGAATCTTGCTTATAGATATGCTAAGAGATAGCACAAATAACACCACCAGTATTCTTGAGATCTTGGAGAAGAAGGTATCTCATTTGGAATCTGTATTCTCCAAAGAACTAGAAAAAAATTTTTTTTAAAAAGCAGCAATCCTTGAGATGCAAGGGAAGCTGAATGAAATAAACATTTTGATATAATCCTCAGCATCCAGACAGGAAGAGGCTGAACAAAGAATTTCATGTACAGAGGAAGGTATATAAAATATTACTCACAAGTTACTCACAAGCTGAGATGGAGAGAATGACAAAACAGTATCAATAAGAGCTCCAAGAGGTTTCAGACAAAATGAGAAAATGAAACCTAAGAATTCAGATAATCCATGAAGGAGCAAAAAACAACACAAGAGGACTAGGAAACTTATTCCAAGAAATATTGAATGAAAACTTCCCAAACCTAAGGCAAGAGATGGATTCTTATACAACTGAATCATTCAGAGCCCCAAAGAGAGTAGACCAAAACAGATCCTCCCCATGGCACATTATAGGTGGAATGCTTAATTTAGAGAGCAAAGAAGCCATTCTGAAAGCAGCAAGGGAAAAGCACCAAGTCACCTACAAAGGCAAAGCCATTAGAATAACTACAGACTTCTCCACATCAATACTGAAGGCTAGAAAAGCCTGGATAAATATCATCCAAGTTCTGAAAAAGAGTAACTTCCAACCAAGACTATATTTTCCAGCGAAGTTATCTTTTAAAATAGATGAGGAGTATAAGATATTCCATGATATTGCCCTGTTCAAACAATTTGCAGCCACCAAGCCAGCATTACAGAGGATCCTCAATCAACTACCACATACAGGGGAGGTAAGACAACCCCACATAGAAGATAAAAGTAATGAACGATTAACATGAGAAAAACATCAAGAAAGAAATAAGATAAATATGAATCAAAAACCAGTAACAAGCACCAACTTGATGCATTATAATCAACACCTTTCAATAATTACTCTCAATGTAAACAGTCTTAACACACCAACTAAGAGACATAGACTGGCCAGTTGGATGAAAAACATAAACACTTGATATGTGCCATTCAAGAGACTCACCTAACCCACGAAGACTGTAAAAAGTTGAGAATTAAGGGTTGCAACACAATATACTAAATGGGGGAGGGGAACAGGAGTTGCAATACTAATTTCAGATAGATTAGACTTCAACCCAAAACTAACTAGAAGAGGCAAAGAAGGACACTACATATTACTAAAAGGAGCAATCAAATAGGAACTAATAACATAATATTCTCCAAATGCAGGGGTACATAGCTTCACAAAACAAACTTTATGGCAAATAAAGGAACATGTTGGACCAGACAATAATTATGGGAGACATCGACAATCCCCTTTCACTAAGAGACAGGTCATCAAAACAAAAAATCAACAGAGAAACGATGAGCTTAATTTGTACCTTAGACCAGCTGGAATGTACAGATATCTACAGAATATTTCATCTATCTGATGAGGAATACACATTCTTCTCAGCAACACATGGGAATTTTTCTAAAATAGACCACATTTTAGTACACAAAGGTAGCATCAACAAATACAAAAAAAAATAGAAATCATCCCCTATACCTTATCAGATCACAACCGAATAAAATTAGAACTCAAAAACAAGAAAAACTTCAGAAATTTTACAAATTCATGGAGACTAACTAATACACTGTTGAATGATCAATGGGTTATTGAAGAAATTGGAAATTTCTTCAATATTGGAAATGGAAATTTTAAAAATCCTACAATCAAATGAGGATGAAAATATATCCTACCAAAACTTATGGATACAGCAAACGCAGTTCTAAGAGGGAAGTTCATGGCAGTGAGTGCCTTCATCAGTAAGTTAGGGAAGGCCCAAATAAATGACTTAATGACACATCACAAGTTACTAGAAAATCAACAAAAAACCAATCCCAAAAGAAGCACTCAGACAGAAATTATCAAGAGCAAGCCAAGAGATATCCCAAATAGAATCTAAAAAGATAATTCAAAGTATTAATGAGACTAAGAGCTGATTCTTTGAAAAGAGTAATAAAATAGAGGCACCCCTAGCCAAACTCATCAAAAGAAAAAAAAGAAAATGCTAATATTATAAAAATTAGAGATGAGAAAGGAATCATAACCACTGATTCCAACAAAACCCAGAAAATCTTTAGGAAATATTTCAAGAATTTTATTAATTATAACTCAATAAAGTTGGAAAAATTGAAATTTTACTTTCCACAATACATATAAATTAACTCAAAATGGATTACAGGAAGAAAATCTTGGTTCTTAGGTGATACAACAACATGTTAATAGGACATAAAACCCATAAATTATAAAATAAAAATTGATGACCTTCATGATATCAAATAAAATCAAATTGTTCTACATGAGACATCATGAATGAAGTACAAAGTCAAGCCATATATTGGGAGAAAAAATATTTTCAAAATACTGTCTTATATACAGAACACACAAAGAACTCCTAATATTAAGACAACCTAATTTTGAAAATGTGAAATATATTTGAATAGTAAATTTACCAAAAAACATGTGTGTGTGTCAAATCAGCACTTGGAAAGATAGTAAACATCATTTGTCTCCCAGCATATAAAAATTAAAACAATATTTAGATATCAATAAATCTATGATAGTGAATAAAATAAAATTAAAAAGATTGACAATAATAGTGTTGACAAGAATGCAAAAAAGTAAAATGTGAAACCCTCATATATTGCTGGTGGGAATGTAAAATGATATAGAATCTTCACAAAATAATTTGTCATTATCTTATAACACTTACCATAACTCAGTAACTGCACTCTTATTTACTTGCCTGAGAAATTAAAATAAATGTTATGCAAAGAGTTGTACTTGAATGTTCATAGCAGACTTATTCATAAGGGCCCCAAATGCTAAGCAACTCCATTTCCATTAAGTGATGAATGGATTAAACACATTTTTGTCAGGCATGGTGGCAGTGGTACATGCCTTTAATCCCACCAACTTGGGAGGTTGAGGCAGGAGGATTGTGAGTTCAAGGCCAGGAGAAGCTTGTATAACTTATTGAGACCTTGTCTCAAGATAAGAAAGTTAAAAATGGGATGGGGGTACAGCCCAGTGGTAGAGCACTTGCAAGCATATATGAGGACCTGGCTAGGTTCAAATCCCAAGTACTGCCAAGAAAAAACCTCACATTTTTGTAAATCCATATAATAAAGTGGTATTCAGTAATGAAAAAAAAATCTCTAAATATACACAACAAAATGAATGGATCTCAAAAGTATTACACTAAGTGAAAGGAAATAAACACTAAATAACTTATGTTTCCATTCATATGAAATTATAGAAAATGCAAAACTACAATGATAGACAGAAAATTAGTGGCTTCGAAGTACCAGGGAATAAAGAGTGATAACTGAATGCAAAGTTCACAAAGAAATCTTTTGAGGCAATACATATTTTTTATATCATTAATTTGTTGTGGTTACATAACTAATACTTTCATGTTTATTTGTTAATATTCATTGTAGATTTAAAATTGGTAAATTTTATTTCATATATGTTATATCTCAGTTAAGTTGCTTCAAACATTAATAACTATTTAGTTAACTACATTACTACCAAAAGGGAAGTATGTGAGAGTCACACTTAGACTCATAGACTCTTGTTCTTAAAGGATATTCTGGAAAGGGAGGAGGAATGATAGGTAAGAAGAGTTATAAAATTGGATGCTTTTGGTTATCATCTCTGAAAGGTAAAATGGTTGCAGTGAGAAAAATAAGATTTGTTTTCTTCCTATATTTCATTGGTAGGGAAAATTCAAAAGAAAATACCAACTAAGTAGCAGATATTTTCAAGACTTATTTTATTAATTCCTTCTTTTTTAAATTGGTCAACATTCATCTTGTTTTTATCCATTCTTCTGTTGATGGGCACCTTGGTTGATTCCATACCCTTGCTATTGTGAAAACTGCTGCACTGAATATGGAGATGCAGGTGTCTCTGTGGTATAACTCACCTCCTTTTAGGTATATTTCCATCTGTGGTATAACTGGGTCATATGGAAGTTCTAGGAGAAGGACCGGACAACCCACTCCCAAAAATCAATTGGCCATTGAAAACCCTATGAACAGCAGAGATTGGTAGAATCAATATTTAAAAATGGCTATACTACCTTCCATTTTACTGTTCTTGTTAGGTGCTATCAAGTTGGGTCTGACCCATAGTGACCCTATCTATAACAGAATGCAACACTCTCCATAACTGTGCCATGCCCAGCACAATGCCAGTGCTCCTCTGCTACACATAAAGTTTTCAATGGCTGATTGTTGCAAGTTTGCTGTGGCAGTGGGCTTCCAGGTCCTTCTCCCATTCTTGCAGTGCTGGGGATAAAACCCAGGGCCTCAGAGAGCATAGAGCAACACTCTACCAAGTGACCTAAACCCCAGTCCCATGTAGAACTATATTCCTTAGGCACCTAACTTACTATGTTTTCTTATCATGAAAGGATATTGACTTATGTCAGATACTTTTTCTGCATCTACTGAGATAATCACATGATTCTTGTCCATCATTCTGTTAATGTGGTATATCACATCTATCAATTTGGTATATATTGAATAATTCTGCCTCTCAAGGATAAACTCCATTTTATCATTCTATATAATTATTTAATATATTCTTGAATTTGGTTTGTTAGTATTTTGTTGAAGATTTTTGCATCTTTGTTTGTCAGGACTATTGGTCCACAACTTTCTTTTCTTGAAATGTTCCTGTCTGCTTTGGTATAAGGACTATTTGCAGCCTTGTAAAGTGAGTTTGAAAATGTTACTTCTTCAATTTTGGAAGAGTTTGAGAAGTTTTGGTATTAGTTCTTTAAATGTTTGGTATAAGCCACCAGTGATACCCTCTGTATTAGTTACTTTTGAATCATTGTGACCAAAATACCTAATAAAAACAATTTAAGGGAGGAAATATTTATTTGGGCTCACAGTTTTAGAGGATTTCAGCTCATAGTGGCCAGGAAGGCAAGGCAGGGTAGGCCATGGGAGCTTGTGGCATAGGAGAGCGGTTCACATCACAATGGACCACGAAGTAGAGAATGAGGCTAGAACTGGAGCCTGGGTATGATCTTCAAAGACCTTCCCCCAGTGACCAACTTCTGCCAGCCACTCCCTAGTTCCCAAAGATTCTACAGCCTTGCAAAATAGTGCCACCAACTGGGGAGCAAGCATTCAACACATGACCCTATGGGGACATTCCATATTCAAGGCATATATTTATAGTATTTATCCATTTCTTCTAGGTTATCCAATTTGTTGGTATATAATTGCTCATAGTGGTCATTTATGCACCTTTCCATTTCTGTGAAATCATTTTTGTTGTTGTTGTTAGGTGCTGTCGAGTCGGTATCCGACTCATAGCGATCCTCATAGGGTTTTCAATGGCTGAGTGCTTCGGGATTGCCTTGGGAGTGGATTGCCAGGCCCTTCTCCCATTTTTGCAGTGCTGGGAATTGAACTCTGGTCCTCAGAGACTGCAGCGCAGCACTCTACCCACTGAGCTAAATCCATGGCGTCTGATCCTGTCAGATCTTGGAACCTAAGCAGGATTGGGTCTGGTTGGTACTTGGATGGGAGAGCACCTGGGAACTGTAGGCTTGGGAGAATGACCAGGCAACCCATTCCCAAAAACACAATCAGCCATTGAAAAACCCTATGAATAGCAGAGAAGCACTAACAATACTGTATCACTTGTACATAAGGTCGCTATGAGTCGGACACTGACTCAACAGCACCTAACAGCAACAGCAACAACATGTTTCATGATTTTTCTAGCCAGGTTTGTCAATTTTTTTTTTTTCATAATACCAACCATTAGTTCATTGATTTTTTTTTGTATTGTTTTCCTATTTTTTATTTTACTTATTTCTGCTCTGGTTTTCTGTTATTTCCTTTTTCTGCTAACTTTGGGCTAAGTTTGTTTTTTCTTTAGTCCCTTGAGCTGTAAAGATATGTTGTTTATATGATAATTTTCTTTTTTCTCAATGTAGGCATTTATCATTATTAGCTTTGCCCTTATAACTGCTTTCACTAAATCCCATACATTTTCACAGGTTTTGTTTCTATTTTTGTTGTCTCAAGTTGCTTTTTAATTTTTAAAATTTCTTCCTTGGTTCATTGGTTGTTCAGCAGTGTGTTAATTTCCACATATTTGTGAATTTCCTAATTTTCTGCTTGCTACTGATTTCTTGTTTTATATCATGTGATCAGAAAAGATACTTGATATGATCTTAGTCTTAAATTTGTTAAGACCTAACATGTTATATATCCTGGGAAATGTTCCATATGTGCTGAAGATGAATGTGTATCTTGCTGCTGTTGGATAGAATGTTCTGTATATGTCTGTTAGATCCCTTTCATCTAAATTATAGTTCAGTTCCAATGTCTTGTTGAATTTTTAAAAATCACCTTTTCATTGTTGAAAATGGGTGTGCTGAAGTCTCCTATTCTTATTACTGTATATTCTTTCATTTTTTGTTTATTTGTATATTTAGGTGTGGGATAGTAGGTTCATCTATACTTTTTTTTTTTTTTTTTTTTTGCAGTACTGGGGGTTGAACCCAGGGCCTCACACTTGCATGCTTTGCAAGTGCTGTACCACTGAGTTGCACCCCCAGCCATTTTATTTTTATTATTATTTTTTTTTTACTTTTCTTACTTTTTGAGACAGGGTCTTGCTAAATTACACAGACTAGTCTCCAACTTGTGATCCTCCTGCCTCTGCCTCCTAAGTCCCTGAGATCATAGATGTGCACCTCCCTACCCTGCTGGGTTCATCTATACTTTTAATTGCTATATCTTACGGAAGAATTCACCTCTCCATAATTATGTAATGATCCCATTTGTTTCTTGAGACACTTCTTGACTTAAAGTCTATTTTATCTAAGTAACCTTCCTCTGCTCCCTTTTGACTTCCATTTCCATGGAATATCTTTTTAACCCTTGAGTTTTAGCTTATTAGTGTTCTTAAAACTAAAATGAATCTTTTATCATTATCCTGTAGTTGAACCTTGATCTTTTTTATTTATTCAACTACTCTCTTTGTTTTGAATGGAGAATTTAACCCATTTACATTTAAATGTAAATGAATAAATATAAATAAAATAATTATTGATAGGTAGGAGTTTACAAATGCCATTTCATTAATTGATTTCCAGTTGTTTTGTACATTCTTTGTTTCTTTTTTCTCTCTTGTCTCACTTTGGACTTTGATTTTCTGTAATATTGTACCTTGATTCTTTTTATCTTTTGTGTTTTTTTTTTTTATTTTTGTGGATTTGTTTTTATAGTTATTTTTGAGACAAGGTCACACTGGGTAGCCCCTCTGGCCTGGAACTCTCTATGAAAGGTGGTCTCAAACTCGAGTCTATCTTCCCACATTAGCCTCCCAAGTACTGGGATTATAGGCATGTACCACCACACCCAGCTCTTCCCTGTATCTTTTATGTGTTGTTGTTTTGTCATTATTATGAGGCCTACTAAAGATCTTGTACTTATAGTCTATTTTAGCATGATAACAACTTAGCTTCAATTTCACACAAAAGGTCTATATTTTATCTGTCACTCCTCACAAACACATTTTATGTTTTGTGATGTCATAATTTACACCGTTTTTATATTGTGTCCATTAACAAAATGTTGCCTTAGATATTTTTAAAATTTGTCTTTTAGCCTTTATCTTAGAATTAAATTGAAACATACACCACCATTTTTATATTAGAACACTGTGAATTTTTACCTTTCTGGGTGAATTTCATACTTGCGTACATTTTCATGTTACTAATTAGCATCCTTTCATTTCAACTTTAAGACTTCTTTTTAGCATTTCTGGGAAGGCAAATAGTAATGATTAATTCCATCAGCTCTTATTTGTATGGAAAAGTCTTTGTCTCTTTACTTATAAAGTACAACTTTTATGGGGACAGTATTGGTTGGCAGGGATTCTTTCATTTGGTTTGGTTCTGTTTTTTTCTTTTAACATTTGAATAATACTTTCTGGTTCTTCATGATTCTTACTGAGATGTCTGATTATATTACTATGGATATTCCCTTTATGTGACAGGTAACTTTTGTTACTTTTACAATTCTTTCTTTGACTTTTGGCCATTTGATTATAATGTGTCTCAGGTTATCTTTGGGAACTTTGGATTTCATGAATCTGGATGAACATATCTTTCCCAGGATTTGGGGAGTTTTCAATGACTATTTCTATAAATAAACTATCTTTCCTCTCTCTCTCTCTCTCTCTCTCTCTCTGTCTGTCTCTCTCTCTCTCTCCCCTCCCTCTTCCTCTTCCTCTCCCTCTCCCTCTCTCTCTCCCCCTTCCCTCTTCCTCTTCCTCTCCCTCTCTCTCATCTGTTTCTGCAGTTCCCATGATGCAAACATCAGTTCCCTTGATAATATCCTGTAAGTCTCATAGGATTTCTCCCTTCTTTTTCATTCTTATATACTTTTTCTACTTTGAAAGAATAAATTTGAAATTTCTCAATTATTTTTGTCATGGCCTTTGTTTCCTCTTTATTTTTATTTATTTTTTTTTATTGTTTTATTTTATTGCAGTACTGGGGGTTGAACCCAGGTCCTGTCTTCAATATCCTGGGTAATTTCTTCTGCTTGATCAAATCTGCTACTAAAATTCTCTTTTACATTTGTCATTTCATTCACTATGGTCTTCAGTTCTGGCATTTCACTTGGTTCCCCTTATTTTTTAATGATTTCTATCTCTTTATTGAACCTCTCATTTTGTTCATGCAAATTTTTTCTAAGTTTGTTGAACAATCTATCTGTGTTCTCTTATGTCTGGATGAGTGTCTATAAAATAATTATTTTGAATTTTTTTCAGGTACCATATAGATGTCTATTCTTTGACATCAGATTTTTGATAGTTATTCTGTTTTTGGTTTTTTGGATTTTTTTGCTGGTGTCATAGTTCCTTGCTTTTTCATCTTTCTAGTGGCTTTGAATTTCATTTTACAGAGAAAGTTACTTCAGCCTTTTTGAAGTAGATAAAGTGGAGAAAGACTTTTACCTGTGGGAAGTTTTAAGGATGCAAGCTGGATTGAACATAGCATCTCCTCCTCCAGGGAAGATATACTTGCATGATCTCTATGCAGCTGTGACTACAAAGGTCAACACTGACCAAGACTATGGGGATCTTGCTGAGTCTCAACCTCCCCAAGTCATCATAGCATGCTCTATAGTTAATGGCCTGGATATACTCACATGCTTCAGATACTGTTGCCACTGCCACATATGTATGCTGTTCCCTATATGCCAGAGCAGTTATGTGTGCCTCTGTCCACAGGACTGTGGCTCCCTTGCTTCACTGAGCACCTGCTCCCCAAATACTGGCATCAACATCACTGAGAGTGCATCTGCACGCAAAATCCCATACATATGCTAGCACATCAGACTTTCCAAGAAGATTTCCTCAGCTAAAACATGCCATGTGAGAAAAGAGAAACATTAGGAACCCAGCAACCTTCACTACTGAGGATTCCAGGAACCCTTACTGCCACAGCTACTGGAGATATCTAAAATTTTGGCTGCCAAAGATCCCCATGTTGTTGTTGTTAGGTGCTGTAGAGTCGGTATCCGACTCATAGTGACCCTCATAGGGTTTTCAATGGCTGACTGTTGTGGGATTGCCTTGGGAGTGGATTGCCGGGTCCTTCTCCCATTTTTGCAGTGCTGGGAATTGAACTCGGGACCTCAAAGACTGCAGCACAGTGCCCTACTTATAGGTACCTAATTGTTTCATTATCATTTGTTGAAAATATTTCATTTTACTCTATTATTATCTTAGGACTTTTGTCAAATACCAATTAAAAATGTATTCATGAATTTGTTTCTGGATACTTTTCTATTCCATTAATATCTATGTCTACCTTTATCCAAGTAACATCCTGTCTTGCTTCCTGTAATTTAATAAATCTTAAAATGATGTAGTATAAATCTTCAAAGTTTCTTCACATTTTTCAAAACTGTTTGAATCATCCTGAGTCCATTATGTTTCCATATATATTTCACAATCATGTTTTCATTTTCTTAAACAAATGAAAAACAATTGTTGTTGGGACTTTGTTTGAAATTAATCTGAATTTGTGGATCAGTTTGGAGTTGTTGTTGTTGTTAGGTGCCGTCCAGTCGGTATCCAACTTATAGTGACCCTCTGTACAACAGGGAAAACACTATTGTCAGTGCTTCTCTGCTGTGCATAGGGTTTTCAATGGCAGATTGATTTTTGGGAGGGGGTTGCCAGGTCCTTCTCCCAAGCCTACAGCACCTAGTGTTCCCAGGTGGTCTCCTATCCAGGTACTAACCAGGCCCGACCCTGCTTAGCTTCCGAGATCTGATGGGATCGGATTCCACAGGCCTACGGCTGCAGGCTCAGTTTGGAGAGAATTAGTAATATGTGGTCTAGACCATTAAGTTTATCTCCATTTATTTAGATGTTCTTTAATTTTTCTCAATAATAATTACAATTTTAGTGTATCAATTTTCCACATGTGCTATTAAATTTATTATAATGTATTTCATAATTCTGATATATTATGAGTGTTGAACAGTTCTATAAGTTTTGATTCTGTCAAGAAGGTCGATAATGTTCAAAATGTTGATGTCCTTACTCATTTGTTTTGTCTAATTGTTCTACCAATTATTATAGAGAGATGTCTGGGCCTTCAACCTTAATTGTGGATTTGTCCATTTTCCTTTCCAGTTCTATTGGTTTTCCTTCATGTATTTTGAAGCTCTACAATTTTGGTGCATCAACATTTAGGGTTGCTATATCTTCTTCATTAATTGACCCTTCAGTCATTCCTTGCATATTTGTGCCTCAAGGTTTTTTGCTTTGAAATATACTTTGTCTATATTAATAAAGTAACTTCAGCCTTCTTTTAATTAGTATTTTCAGTATACATGATTTCCATCATTTTATATTGTATTTAAACTAGATTTATTATAAGCAGCATATAGTTGGTTCTCACTTTTCATCCACTTAGGCAACCTTTATTCATAATTGGAGTGTTTATCTCATGTACAATATATGATTCTCCACCTGGTTGAATTTCAGACAATCATTTCCTACTTATTTTTCGCTTTGTTCCATTTGCTTTTTATTGTTTTTTTCCCTTCTGAATTGTATATCATTTTATGATTCTCTTATCTCCTCTATTTACATCTTACATGTAACTCTTTAAACTTTCTTCTGTTTGCAATACATATCTTTAACTTATTTTGTATTTGCATATATGACATAATACCCCTTGGTATCTATTTAAGAACTTTATAAAAGTAATTCTATTTATCCCCTGTTCTTTGTATTATTGTCATCATAGATGACAGTAGATGACATTCTATAAACCTCAAAATACATTGTGATTATATATTTTTTTGCTTTAAATAGCCAATTGTCTTTTCGAAAAATGAGAAAAGTCTTTAATAGTAACCCTCATATTTAACATGTCTTGTGCTCCTCACTCCTCCTATATCTATGCATTCATTTGGTATCTATCCTTTTCCTTCTTTCTGAAAGAAGACTTTCTTATTGTTATTGCAAAGTTCAACTAGTATTGAATTCCCTTGTCACTGAACTCAGGTCCAGAAGTTCTTCCCACAGAAAAACCAATGCTCAACAGATGACTGTTGGGGATAAAGAAAGCTTTTATTCAGTGGGCAAAGACTGGAGAAGGAGGAGCTTTGCTTCCACATCAGCTTCTCAACATCCTTAGCTTATGATCATGTGAAAAGATTTTTCTTTTCACCATTCAAAAGGTATATTTGCTGAATGTAGAATTTTAGGTTGACGGATTAATTTTGTCACTTTAAAGATTTTTAAAGATTTGCCTTATTTTAACATTTTCACTCTGTCAGTTTTCTTCAGTGGTATAATTATTTTTCTACTCTGCCTGAGATCCTTTGTTTCTTGAATCTATAGGTTTATTTTTCCCATCAAATTTATCTATAATTTGACTATTTTAAATCCTTTCTTCAAATATGTTTTCTCCTGCCCTTCCTTCTTAAAATTCCAATTACATATGTTCTAGATTATTTATAATTATCATATTGCTCAGTAATGTTTTATTGAGTTTTTAAAAAAATTTTTCTCTAATACTTTTTAAAATTATTTTCTATTGTTATTTCTTCAAGTTCATTGTCTTAGATTATCCAAGTGGGAATAGCAAGAATATCTTAAATGGTGTGGCTTATAAAGAACCAACCTAATGCTTCAAGTGGCTAAAGTATATGCTTAGAAAAACTATACATTTTAACTATGAGGAGACTTAGCTAATAACTCAAATAGCATTCATCTCTTAATAAGTAGGAAAAAATAGCAAAAAGTGAGAAATTTTTTGTGAATTAAAGGTATGTCCTTATATCCACTATGATATCAAAACCTTAAATACATGAAGTCAACTTTAATTTTTTTCTGTGTAAGAAAAGAATTAATTTGGAACATAATAATAATTGTATTTGAAAATTTTTCAAATTGTATTTGAAAAAGTCATCTGACTACATACCTAAGCTGTGTATCTATTAAAGTGTAATGTTTCTTGACCTATGTCCTCTTCCCCCACGTTTGTCAGCTTGTCATGCTGTGGGGGGTTGTGTGTGGCTGAAAACTATGCTACCAGTATTACAGACACCAGCAGGGCCATCCATGGTGGACAAGTTTCAGCTGACCTTCCAGAATAAGACAGAGTAGGGAGAAGGACAATTAGCCTTTATAAACCCTATGAATAGCAAAGAAGCACTGTCAAATATAATGCCGGACTACAAGCCCCCCAGCCTTGAATGGCCTTGAATGGCATCCAAGAGACAACTGGGGAAGAGTTGCCTCCTCAAAGTAGAGTTGACCTTAATGACAGGAATGGAGTAAAGTCCCTGGGACCTCCATTTGTTGATGTGGCCATGACTCAAAATGAGAAGAAACATAGTGGCTGCAAAAATGCGGCTCAGACATAAAAAGATCATGTGCTTGGTACAGTGTTGGATAGTGTTTCATTCTGCTGTAGTTAGGGTCACTATGAGTTGGATCCTACTCCACAGCACCTAACAATAACAACAACAACAATGTCTCTCTTGCATAGTAAAAAGATTTTGTATCATTCTTCTGTGAAAACGTAGCATCAAGTTAAAGAACAGACTGGATAATCACTACTTATATTATAAAACTGCTAACAAAGTGATTACAAGTCATCTCTGTTTTTTACAGCATCACGTTTTTTGCAGCAACTGGTCCATACTATGATAAAGCAAATCTTTCCTGAGTTTAAAACACCAGTCTCCCCAACCCTAGACAATACATTCCAGTAACCTTATATTTAACTTAAAGATAAATATAATCATGCTTGTGATACATTCCAGTTATGTATTTATTTTCCTTTCCCAGAGTTGCATTTGGAAACTGCAATGGGTTGGTTGTGGTAGATTTTATACAGAAGACAGTACTGTTAAGCATGGGGACCATTGACCTATATAGATCAAGTGACCTATACCAGCGACAACCACGGTCTCCTCGAAAGAACAAACAGTTCATTACAGGTAGGAGACGAATCAAGATGGGTTATGAACTCTATTTTTCATCTGTTGTCTTACTTTCAAATTTGCCTTTCTGCTGTGATGCTATTCAAATGTATGGTGATATAAATGCAACATGACTTACAATACCATGTAAGTAAAATGAGTTGGGCAGAAATAGTGAAAACCTTTGAATGGGCATGAGTCATAGGAGATTTGAAGTTTAATTTGCTGTTGAATGTAGGAAGTATCTTAATTTCTTAGGTTGAACTCCTAAAAATTACAGAAATAAGAAGTTAATATAAAAATGCTATGGAAGTGTTCTCTATTTGTAAAAAGCTGCTTATAATGGTTGGATTAAACAGGTTAATATTCTTCTAATATATCTGGCCCATTTGAAGAGATAATTTAAGGTCATTCCTTACATTTAATTTTTTAAATAACTCCATATCACAGCTGTCACTTTTTCTTTATGGATGATGACATCATTGA
>VMDO01032734.1:0-18672 GCA_007922755.1 Pedetes capensis
GTTAGGTGCCATCGAGTCGGTATCTGACTCATAGCGACCCTCTGTACAACAGGGGAAACACTATTGTCAGTGCTTCTCTGCTGTTCATAGGGTTTTCAATGGCAGATTGATTTTTGGGAGGGGGTTGCCAGGTCCTTCTCCCAAGCCTACAGCTTCTGGTGTTCCCAGGTGGTCTCCCATCCAGGTACTAACCAGGCCCGACCCTGTTTAGCTTCCAAGATCTGCCGGGATCGGATGCCACAGGACTATGGCTGCAGGCGATTGATATATAGCTGGTAATAAATTTTTCCTGTTCTGTAGGCTGTATCTTCACTCTGATAACTGTATTCTTTATAGAGCAAAAGCTTTTTAATTTCACTTTAACGCATTTGTTAATTTTTACTATTGTTTCCTGTGCCATTGGGGTCCTATTTAGGAATTCCTTACCTATGCCTATGTCTTGAAATGTTTTCCTTATATTTTCCTCTAGAAGTTTCAAAGTTTCAGTTCTTACACTAAGGTCTCTGATCTATTTTGAACTGATTATTATTTTTATTATTTGTGGTACTGAGTGGCTGAACTCAAGGCCTCACACATGCTTTGCAAGCATTCTACCACTGAGTTGCACCCTCAGCCTAATTTTTACTTTTTATTTTGAAACAGGGTCTCATTAAGTTATACAGGTGGCCTGTGGCCTCAAACTTGATATCTTACTCCCTCCACCTCCCAAGCCAATAGGATTACAGGAGTGAGCCACAGTGCTGACCTTTGAACTGAAGTTTTTGTACAAGGTGAGAGAAAGTGATCTAGTTTCAGTTTTCTACATGAGGATTTCCAGTTCTCCCAGCACCAAATATTGAAGAAGCTGTCTTTTCTCAAGCTTATGTTTTTTACCCTTTTGTCAAACAGGTGACTACAGCTGCAAAATGTTTCTTTCTTATTCCTGTGCTGCCATCCATTTTTCTACATGTCTGTTTTTGTACCAGCACCATGCAGTTTTTGTTATTATGGCTTTGTAGTATAATTTGAAATTGGGTATTGTGATGCCCCTTGCATTTCACTTTCTGCTCAGGATTGCTTTAGTGCTTCCATAAGTATTTTAGAATTGCTTTTTTTTTCTATTTTTGTGCAGAATTCCATTGGGATTTTGATGGGCATTACATTGAATCTATAGATTGCTTTTGGTAATATAGCCATTTCCATGATATTAATTCTACCCATCCATGAAATATAAAGATGTCACAGTGAAGACAAAGCTGTGCCTGACTCATGCTATGGTATTTTCAGTCACATCATAGTTTGTGAAAGCTGGACATTGAATAAGGGAGACAGGAGAATAATTGGTGCTTTGGAGTTCTGTTGATGGAGATGAATATTGAATATACTATGAACTGCCAAAAGAACCAACAGATCTGTCCTAGAAGAAGTGTAACCAGAGTGCTCCTTGGAGGCAAGGATGGGTAGACTACATCTTATGTATTTTGGACATGCTTTCAGGAGGGACAAATCCCTGGAGAAGGACATCATGTTTGGGAGAGTAGCAGGTAACCAAAAAAAAAAAAAAAAAAAAAAGGAAACCCTCAACTAGATGGATTGGCACAGTATCTGCAACAATGGGATTAAACACAAAAAAGATTCTATGCCTGGCACCAAATCAGACTATTTCATTCCATTGTATGTAGGTCAGACTCAATTTGATGGCACCTAACAACAACAACTTTGCTGAAAGTGTTTATCAGATCTAAGGGATTTCTGTTGGTGTCTTTAGGGTATTTTATGTGTAACATTACATCATCTGCAAATAGGGATACTTTGGCTTCTTCCATTCCTAATTGTGTCCTTTGTATTTCTTCTTCTTCTCTTCCTGTTGTATCTAATATTTCAAATACTATATTGAATAGCAGTAGAGACAGTAGACACTCTTCTCTCATTTCTGATTTCAAAATACATGCTTTCAGTTTTTTTCCTTTTTGTATGATACTGCCTGTAGGTTTTTCATATGTTGCCTTCATTATATTTAAGAATGTTCCTTCCATTCCTGCTTTCTTCAAGGCTTTTCTCATCAGAGGCTCATCAGAGGTTGAGATTTGTCAAAGGCTTTTGTTGCATCTATTGATATAATCTTGTGATATCTGTTTTTGAGTCTATTTATTGCTGTATTAAATTTACTGTCTTTTGTATATTGAACCACACTTGCATTCCTGGAATGAAATCAACTTGTCCATAGTGTATGAGCTTTTAAATTTGTTGTTGAAGTCAATTTGCACGTATATTATTGGGGATTTTTGCATCTATACTTCTCATGAATATTGCTCTATAGTTTTCTATTTTTGTTGTATCCTTATCTAGTTTTGGTATCAGGGTAATACTGGATTCATAGAATGAATTTGGTAGTGATCCTTCCATTTACATTTTGTGTAATAGTCTAAGGAGCATTGGTGTTAATTCTTCTTTAAAGGTCTTGTAGAATTCAGCAGTGAATCCATTCAGTCCTGAAGTTTTCTTTGTTGAAAGATTCTTCATTACTGCTTTAAACTTGCTCCTTATAAGCCTAATTAAGTTGTTTATATCCTCTTGATTTAATTTTGGCAAATAACATCTGTCTAGAATTTTTCCATTTTATCTAAGTTCTCAAATTTTTTGGAATATAAGATTTCTAAGCATTCATTGACAGTTTTCCAGATTTCATTGGTATCTTCATCTTTAATTATATTAATTTGAGTCTTCTCTCTTTATTTTGGTTAGTTTGGGTAATTGTTTGTTGATCTTATTTATCTTTTAAAATAACCACCTATTTGTTTTATCAATTCTTTCTATTCTTCGTTTAGTCTCCATTTCATTAATTTCTGCTCTGCTCTATTTGTACCTATCTGTCCTTCTAAGTCCAGTGTAATTTTTTATGAAGTTGAGTCCACCAATGTTCATTGCATACATATTTATAATTGTTATATCTTCTTGTTTGATTATTCCTTTTATTAATATAATTAGTTAGGTCAGGTGCCATCAAGTCATATCTGATTTGTAGTGACCCTCATTGGGATTTCAATGGCTGACTATTTTCAGAATTGCTTCAGGAGTGGATTCCCATGTCCTCCTGTGTGTAGTGCTGGGGATTGAACCAGGGCATCAGAGAGCCAAACTAGCACTCTACCAACTGAGCCAAACCTGAATCCATACCCTTACTAATATGTAGTGACCTTCTTTATCTCCTCAGATGAATTTTAACTTGAAGTCTTCTTTGTATTATATAAGCATGACTATTGCTCTTTTTATGCCTTCCACTTGGTTGATTGCTTGATATATCACTTTCCATAGTTTCACTTTAAGTCAGTGCGTGTCCTCGCCTGTGAGATGTGTTTGTTGCAGGTAACAAATTGATCTTATGTTTTAATCCAATCTATTAATATATGTCTTTTGGTTGAGCAGTTAAGATCTTTAATATTTAGGGTTATTATTGAAAGTGATTTGCTGATTCTTATAATTGTATTGGGGGTTTTCCTGGTTCATTCATGTACTATTTGTTGTTTTCTTACTCCATTATTCATAACCAGGGTTTGCTAGTTTTTGAGTTAGACATGACTGATTCTTTCTTAATTTTCATTATTTCATCTATTCCTCTCATGAAGTTTATTCTTTCCTGCTCTCTTGTAATAAACTTTATTTTTCTTCCTCATGTGCACATAGGATTCCATTAAGTATCTTCTGTAATGTTGAATTGGAGGTCATATTTTGCTTTAATGTGTTCTTGTTTTGGAAAGTCATTATTTCTCCATCAATTTTAAGTGATAACTTTGCTGAACATAATAATCTGGGTTGGCAGTTATTTATTTTCAGGGGTTAAAATATTTCATTCCTTGCTTTCCTTATTTTTTGGAGTTGTGATAAGAAGTCTGATGCTTTTCTTATGGATTTTTCTTTGTAAATTAGTTGGAGATTTTCTCTTCCACCCTTAAAATTGTTTCTTTTTTCTTTAGTTTTGGCATTTAATTATAATGGGTTATAGGGATATTTTTCTCTGGTCATGTCTATTTGATGTTCTAAATTCTTCTTGTGGTTGGATGCCCATTTCTTATTCCAGATTTGGAAATTCTCTGCTATAATTTAATTAAATAAATTTTGTAGGCTTTCCTTTTTATATAAGTTCCCTCTTCCATCCCTCCTAACAACAACAACATGGTCTATATGGGCTGGAATTTAGCTCGTTGGTAGAGCTCTGTGCTGCAGTCTCTGAGGTCCCAAGTTCAATTTCTAGCACCACAAAAATGGGAGAAGTGTAGGGAAAAATTGGGAGGAAATTAGCAAAAACTCCCAAACTGGGAAAATGGCATTTGAATATCTGGTTTGTAAGTAGAAATCTAGGGAAAATGAAAGTAACTTGGTTGCACGTTTGTACAAAGCCCTTCCTGATTGGACAATTGGACTGAAAGCTGATTGGCCCAGGCCATTCCATGGGCGAGCTACATAAAGAGCTGCGCTGCAGCAGCTCGACGCTTTTTGGCACGGCCTTTTTGGCATCCCTTTCTGCACCTTCTTGCCTGTTCCTTCCCGGACCACTGATGAGGAAGTGCCTCTTCCACTGCTCTCCCCTGGACCTTTGATGAGGAAAAACGCTCTCCCGTCACAATCCTCAACAAGGAAAAGAACCTGCTCTCTGTCTGATCACCGAGGAAGCAACAGCTGTCTCCTCCTGACCACCGAGATGACCAAAACAGGTGTTTGCCCCTGGAAGGCAAAAGCGCCTGAGGCTTTTCTTTTCTCCCGTCTCTGCCGGGGTCCCGAGCCGCAGGAGTCTGTGCCTCTCACCTCAGGGTCCGGAGTGAATTGTGTTTAGTATCTGTGTGCAGGGCGGCACAGCCCATCCGAAGCTCCAGGCCGGACCGGGAGGCGCGTGCCCCACATAGAGTTGGCACCCAAACGTGGAACCCAACATAGTTGGTGCCCTAAAAGGGACCCAACAAGAAGGACCTGGCAATCCACTCCCAAGGCAATCCCAAAGCAGTCAGCCATTGAAAACCCTATGAGGGTCTCTATGAGTCTGATACAGACTCAATGGCACCTAAAAACAATAACTTCTAACACTGTATTCTCAGGTTTGGTCTCTTGTTGTTTTGGAAGTTGTACTCATGTTCTTGTAGTATTTCCTCAACTTTGTCTTCTATCACTGATTTTTTTTTCACAACTGGTTATTGAACCCAGGGCCTTCTGCTTGCATGCTTTGCAAGTGTTGTACCACTGAGCTGTAAGCCCAGCGCATTTATTTATTTATTTATTTATTTATTTATTTTACTTTTTGACACAGAGTCTCATTAAATTACACAGACTGCCTCTGATCTCAAACCTGCAATCCTCCTGCCTTGGCCTCCCGAGTCCCTGGGATTATAGGCATGCACCATCTGACTGGATTTATTCTTGATATTTCATCTTCTACTTAATCTAATCTACTGGTGATGATTTCCATTCTGTTTTTTATTTGATTATTTAGTTCTTCATTTACAACATTTCTGATTTTTTTCAAAACCTCAATTTTCTTGCTGAATTTCTCATCTATTTTTCTGACTTTGTTTTCTGTGTTGGGTGACTTTCAAAACTAAATTCTGTATTGATGACTGTACTTCATTCATTTGCAAGCTAAATAAATACTACACCACCAATGTTCATAGAGCAGAGAATGGTAACAATAATATAGAATAAGCTATGGAGTTGCATTTTTAAACTTTTATTCATTTATTTATATTTGCAGTACTAGAGTAAGGCTGTACTCAGGGCCTCATGCATACTTTTCAAGTGCTCTACCACTGGGCTGCATCCCTAGATCCTTTTTATTTTTTTAATTGAATAGACTTGCTCTAAATTGAATAGAGTTGCTACAGGCTTCCTCTAGCCTCTAGCCTGTGATCCTACTATCTCTGCCTCTGGAGTTTCTGAAACTACTGGGATTACCAGTTTTCACCAGAATACCCAGTTTGAAGTTACAAATTATTTATGGTGAAGGTAAATATAGTAAGTACCTGAAAAAAAAAAAGGATGGTGCAGAGAAGAGGGAGAAAGAAAAAAGCTGCAAGGGTTAAGTAAAAGAAAGGAAAAAGAATATCAAAAAAGGAAATAAATATTAGGAAGAGGAAGGGAAATAACAAAGGATAAAAAAGATAGTACAATAAAGATAAAATGTATAGACAAAATTAGGTAAGTATAAGCATAGCAATAAGAAATAAGAAGTGTAAGGTTTTTCTTTTTAAAAAATAGTAAGAATAATAGTAAGAGTCTAGTCAATAGAAAAATAGAAACACAGGCAGAAAAGATAAAAATAAAACTAAAAAAAGAGATAAAAATTACATTAGAAAACGAGAAATGTGGAAAAAACTAACAATGAAAAGACAGAAGAAAAGAAAGAAAAAAAGTCAGACAATTTGTTACAACACTATACTCTCATCATCTTGGCAGGCTGAGGTAGGAACATGTTGCACCCCACACTAAAGGCAGCCTGCTCAATTCAATGAGATCCTGTCTCAAAGCAAATATAAGAAAAGGGTACTGGGTATTGCAAAGTGATATAGCACCTGAAAATCCCTGTGTTCAATTTCCAAATCTCCATCACAGAAGGAAGGAAAAAAATGAAGAAAAATAAGATAAAATACAAGAGTGTTTTTTTTTCTATCACCTCTACTTTTGTATTTTTGAGTGGAGGTGGTGGTCAGTGCAAGATGAAGTCTTTTATCTGACCTCAAGTCAGTGTTGCCAGTCTCTGAAGTTCTACTATGGGGATGGAGTCATTTCTTCTCCCTCAGGGTGGAGGCTTGTATCTGTTCCCCTTTCCTGGACCTCTCAGTGTGTCAATGTCCCATTTCCCCCTTCACTGTAACTGCATGCTGTTAGCTCTGTCTCATGCTGGGGTTGTGGCAAGTTAACCCTCAGACTTCCTGATGGGTAATTATTTTTGTTTTTATGTCCTGGAAGTAGCATAATCTCACACAAGAGGATCCTTCCCAAGATAATTCCCAGTCATGGCTTTCCAAAGGAGGATAGCAAAATAAATATTTTTCTCCAATGTCAACCTGCTCCAATCAGGAAGACCCACTGCCTCACTAAATCCCTGGAAGAATCCAAGGGCTTCAAGAACTGTGGGCTTTTTCTGTGTGACTGCCAGTCCACTCACCAAGACTTTCTGGGTTACCTTTTTGAATGAGGGCTCCTATGCCCCACCCTCAAGGGTAAACCAGGGCTGGAGATATGTCTTGCTAATTCCTTCTCACTTCTTAGCTCCCATCTGTACTCTGAGACAATCTTGTAATTTCCTCTGTGGTTTCTCTTCTCCAGCCTTTCTCTCTTTGGAATAGAGTACATTTCTTCCTATTCTGGTGCCTTTATTTTACCACATCACATAGATGCCACCTCTAATCTGCCATCTTATATGAGACGTTTGGCAAAATAAGACTTTCAAGGGAGAAAATCAAAAAAGGTAGATTAAAATCCATTGGAGGTAGTAAAAATAAAATAGACAATGATGAATATCAAACAAGTGATTAAGAAAACAAAACTTGGGTAAATAGTTCCAAAGCTGAGAACTGAAAGTATTAAGGACAGAAATATGTATTTATTGTTGTTGTTAGGTGTTGTCAAGTCAGGTCTGACTCATAGCAACCATAAATACAACAGAATGAAACACTCCCTGATTTTGTGCCTGGCACATTATCTTATTTATGTTTAAGACCATTGTTGAAGACACTGTGTCAATCCATCTAGTTGAAAGTCTTCCTTTTTTTGTTGTTGTTGAACTGTCACTCTCCCAGATATGATGTCCTTCTCCAGGGATTGGTTCCTCCTGAAAATCTGTCCAACACACATAAGACACAGTCTAGCCATTGTTGATTCCAAGGAGCACTTCTAGGACAGATATGTTGGTTCTTTTGGCAGTCAATGGTATATTAAATATTCATCTCCATCAACAGAACTCCAAAGCATCAGTTCTTCTCAAGTCTCCTTATTCAATGTCCAGATTTCACAACCATGTGATGTGACAGAAAATACCATGGCATGAGTCAGGTACACTCTCATCTTTAATGTGATATCTTTACTTTTTAGTACTTCAAAGAGGTCTTTGGCCATAGCTTTTCCCAACGCAATGTGTCTTTTTGTTTCTTTACTATCAGTCTATGGGTATTGATTATGTTGTTGTTGTTAGGTGCCATCGAGTCGGTATCCGACTCACAGCGACCCTCTGTACAACAGGGGAAACACTATTGTCAGTGCTTCTCTGCTGTGCATAGGGTTTTCAATGGCAGATTGATTTTTGGGAGGGGGTTGCCAGGTCCTTCTCCCAAGCCTACAGCTTCTGGTGTTCCCAGGTGGTCTCCCATCCAGGTACTAACCAGGCCCGACCCTGCTTAGCTTCCAAGATCTGATGGGATCAGATGCCACAGGGCTATGGCTGCAGGTGGGTATTGATTATAGAACCAAGTAAAGCAAAAACTTGAACCTCAATCTATTCTCCATTTATTACAAAGTTGCTTACTGACCCAAAATAGAGATGAAAATTTGACACTACATTTTCCTAGAAAATGGGCAGAGATGACTACAGTAAATAATTTTGTTGTTCTTAGGTGCCATTGCATCAGTCAGACTCATAATGGCCCTATGTACAACAGAACAAAACACTACCCGACACTGTGCCCACACTATTGTCAGAGCTTCTCTACTATTCATAGGTTTTTGATGGCTGATTTTTTCTAGAGTGGGCTTCCAGGTTCTTCTCCCAAGCCTACAGCACCCAGTATTCCCAGGCAGTATCCCATACAAGTACTAACCAGGCCTGAATCTGATTAGTTTCTGAGATCTGATGAGATTGGACAACAGGGAGGTATGGCTATAGATAGGTAATTGTTAGAACAAATGAATAAATAGGAACCTGATATTGTGAGGGAAAACAAATGGAAACAATGGAAATTCAAGTGTAGAAGAGCATACTGAGAACAAAGTCCTGAGTTATCCAGAACACTTACAGATCTAAAATAACAGATGTATTATAAATATTCAGCTCAAGAAGTCATTGAGTTGAATAATCTACAAATGCAAAATTTGTCAGAGATTTCAGATTAGCATTACAAACTATGAAATGCTAGTTTATATATCTAAAGTAAAAGAATACTTTGAGTAGCATTTAATATCAATGGCAGGTGGCTAGAAAAATAATAAAGCCAGGAGATTATTTTCTAAAAGACACAAAGAGAAAATATCAATACAAAATTGTTGGAATATGTTTGTGCAATAAAAGTTTCAAGTGATTGACAGTATACATCAGATAATCAACAGAAAAGAAAAAAGTTGATAAAGAGAATTTCCAGCCTGGAATTTCCTATAAAGCTATCAATTGTTTGTGGCTTAGCTGTCCATCACCACAAAAGAGGGTGCCCTCCTGCAACAGATTTGCAGTGAAAGACTCCTGAAGTCCTGAGTGCATCTGCTAACTCACTAGCATATGTCAGTACTTGTTGTTGTAGTTAGGTGCCATCAAGTTGTGTCCGACTCATAGCGACCCTCATAGAGTTTTCAATGGCAGATTGTTTTTGGGATTGCCTTGGGAGTGGGTTGCCACATCCTTCTCCCATGTTTGCGGTGCTGGGAATTGAACTCTGCACCTCAGAGACTGCAGAGCGGAGCTCTACCAACTGAGCTAAATCCCAGCCCCCATGTCAGTACTAGGCAGGCCATTCATCCTATGAAATAGCAACTGACTAGTACAACACATAATATTCCTATCAAGTTTAATATGCAAAACAGAAAATTCTAATTTAGCATTATTGGGAAAATCTTATCTACCAGAAGAATTAATTCAGTTAGTTTAGATGATTTTCATATTAAATGCTATTCATGTTTGTGAGTTTAATCTCAATTTTCTTTAGTGAGTCTCAGTACTTCACTCTCTGAAGAGGGGATATTATTAGCTCCTTGCATATATGTGTGGATGTGAGAGCTAAATAAAATATTCAAATGTAATTTTAAACATATTTTAAATTTTAAATGTTCCAAAAATATTGACTAAACATTCATATGCTCATATTTTGAATTATTTATTTTACTCCATATACATTAAGCTGAGGTTAACTCGACAAGCCAATAAGCCAGGGTGCAGATAGATGTGAAACTCCAGAGTGAAACAGTTCCAGAGCTACATAGGAAACATGACCATAATTGTTATTACCTGAAAGGACCACTGTGGTTCTAGTCCACCTCAATGAGTATATGAAAACACCATACTGTTGCATGTGGACAAGTTTCAAGGCAATAGAATAGGAAGAAAATAAAGATTTTTTTGTTCTTTTTTCCCTGTATTGATAAATGTTGGTAGGGTACAGAGTAATACATCATTTGCCTTTTCCATATGTATCACTTTGGGTTATACTTTCATCAACTTCCAAAGTTTATGGAACTTTTTGACTAACATGTAGTAAAATTCCTATGCCTTTAAGTCCCTTTTTCCCCGTGTACTCATGAAGCTGCATTATTTACATTGAGATTGTCCTCTCCTCCTTTATCCCTTCAAGATGCTCACAGGTAAATTGGGAAGATTCAAAACATGCCCTTTGTTTGGAGACATTTTGAGCTGGACTTTAAAAATATTACACTGTCTTTGTGCATCTAGGATAACTCATGCTTGACAAAAGATAATATTGTTGTGTGGTACTGGAGATTGATCCCAGGGCCTTACACTGGGTAATCATCTCCCCAAGGTCCTTTCCAGTAGATTATGACAGGAGAATTTGCATCAGGTCACTTTTTTTCTCTAAGGAGCACATCCTGAAAGTTTTGAGAATCCCTTAGAATTATTACTATTGTACCCATCTTCCTCCTCAAAATTATTTTCCCCCTAAGATTGCTTATCTCCCTGCAGTGACAGAATTTTTCAATGCAAACTAGAGATTTTATAAAACTCGTTATTATCAGCACCAAGAACTGAGTTTTCATATCTAACAAACAATACCCTCTGCAAGCTAATTTATACCCATTACATGCATTTCCTCACTCAGTTTTTACTGATGAAAGGCTTCTGCTATTATTTTGATTTTACAAGTAAGAACTCTAAGGCTTATATAATTTTAATAGTTTCCTGGGTGGTGAGTAAATGGATGAGACAGGATTTTAGCACAATACAAATAAACTCAAAGATATTTAAACTTTCAGTCAAATATGAGATATTCAAGTTTATTCTTTAGAGAACTACTTCATTTATATGGATGTCAGTATTTGGGACAATTCTGCTGAAAAGAGAATAACTGTAATTTAAAAGAAACTTTGTTGTTAGGCAATTAAAAGTTCCTAACACATGGTCTTATTTATGTAGTATAATCAAATTATATTCATATTGTTGTTTAATAAATGAATTATTCATATGTAGTAAACCTAAGAGTTTTTTTGGTATTAATCAGCTTGTAGAATGGGATAAAATTAGGACTATTCTGTATAAATGGGAGCTGTGTTATCCTCTAGGACTGTGCTATGTTCCTTTAAAAAGTATAATTTTCACATTTAAATTGTTCTCTTATTTTAATAGAAAGTGATAAATATAACAAGAGAAACAATGGGAAGATATAAAGAAATTAATAATATATCTGTCTGATAAAAGTGATATCAGCATAATTTGCAATTAATTAATGACTATAATACCATACTTCTGTGCTCTGTCTGTGTGTGTGTGTGTGTGTGTGTGTGTGTGTGTGTTTGTATCTGTACATGTTGGGTACTGGTTGGTTGTTAGGTGTTGTCAAGTGAATCATGTGTCCAACTCATAGCAACCCTCATAGGGTTTTCAATGGCTGATTGTGTCAGGATTGCCTCAGGAGTGGATTATCATGTCCTTCTCTCATTTTTGTGGTTCTGGGAATCAAACCCAGGACCTCAGAGTGCTGCTCCACCAACTCAGCTAAATCCCATTGGAGTATTTTAAAGGACAATAACATGGTACTATACATATTTCACTAAAACTAATTTTTCCCATTATTATTTTTTATATATCTTTCCATGTCATTAGGCCAGGCATCTAATTTCCTGGCTATAAAATAGTACATAAATGTATTCTATTCTTTTCAGTCATTTTTCAACTTAAAGACATTTATAACTTTTGTCATTAACATGATTTAACCAAATGTACATATTTATACTCATTTTCTATTTACTAGATTATGTAAAATTATAATAATGGCCCAAAGGACATATGAGCTTTAAAATTAAGGTTACTTGTAGATTATTTTCAAACAGTTTTAAATATCTCAAAACATACTTAGCAGAAATAGAGCATTTGTTTTTCATATGTTAAATTTTTTCTACTTTTTTTCCCAGTCTAAGATACATAAATGAATATTTTGGTTTTATTTTAATTGTGATCTCCCTAGTTCTAAATGAATTTTAAAGTATTTCAAATATTATCATTTTATTTGAGGAATTGCCTTTTCCTGTCATGTACTTCTTTTTCTCTGCTTTTGCAGTAATTATTTTCCATCATTTTGTAGGAGAAACCTGTATGCAAGGATTCCAATGTTTTGTCATTTATGAAAAAGCTTGTAAATATTTTTGCCTGCCTAATTTTTTATACTTGTTGATTATATATTGCAATGTTTATTATTTTAAAGATAAATAAACCAGTAATATATTTTACAACTTTGGTGTTTTATATAACTGAGAGTAACAATTATAACAATATTCTCACACATTTTTTTAAATTGCAGTGTCAATTTTTATACTTATTGCATTTATTCTCTCTGAAATTTGTTTCATAATTTCATGAGCTGAAGTATAATAAAGCACTGATTTCTGTATAGTTAGAACAACAAGTCATTGGGCAAGGATCATTTACTTAAAAGATTTTTTTCTATTATTATGCTTGAAACTAATATTAAGAAAAATTTTAGTCATGCTGTTATTAATATTTTGCCAGTAACAGGTTTATATTAAAAACATAATTGTTAATATTTGATAAAAATTTATTGTATGTAATACTTTCCCAAAATTATTGGGTTCTATTATATTCCCAGCTCACCAAAATAACAAAATAAAGAATATCATTAGGCATTTATTGATCTCTAGGAAGTTTAAATTTAGTGTACTGGGAAAAATAAAATGCCAATGGTAATTATGTTTACTGACATACTTCTATTCAATGACACTAAGTTTTTTCCTTCAAAACTATGCTATCTTTTTATGTTTACATATACATTTGTCTTTTCCTTTAGAATAAATTTGTAACCAGCCATAGTAGTGCACATGTGTAATCCCAACAACTTGGGAGTCTGAAATTTGGGATTCAGGCTAGATGCAGCCTGTGCAACTTAGCAAGACCCTGTCTCAAAATGAAAAATAAAAATAGGGTTGAGGGTGCAGCTTGCCTAGCAAATGTGAGGCCCTAGATTCAACCCCCAAGTAATGAAAAAAAAAATGTATTCTGTTCTCCATAATACACTATATGTTTCTTTTAAAATTTGTGCTTCAGTATTGTTTGATCATTTCCTTTTAGCATTATTTTAGGTTTGTTCCATTCCTGCTATCAGAGGGAAAAACAAATATCCTGTCAAAAATACTAATCATTGTAAACTAAAATATGACAAAATTTACAAATATGAATTATAATAAACAGCTTAATTTTACAATATGCAAACTTCACTTCTAAATGTGAAATCAATTCAATTTCAACTAGTTTAATTAATCCACAGCCTCCATATTAATGCCAAGGATATTTATCAATTTCAGGAAATGTGTATACTTTAAAAAGAAAAATCTATGTTATCAGAGTACTATCCAGCCCAAATTTAATTATGCTAATGAATGAAAAATACATTTTGAGTTCAGTCTGCTTTTTCTTTATTATGAATTATTAGAACTTGTTATGGTCTTTAAAATTTTTGTCTTTATATAAGATTGTGAAAAATTAATATTTTATGTTGGATATGAAACTTTCACATTGGGTTCTTAAAATTATTTGTTAGACCATTGTAACTATTTTCAGTAATTTTTGTTTTATATTCTATTCAAAACAAACCACTTTTCTTAGTAAAAATAACTGGATGCTTCCATACTCAATACAAAAGATAAATTTCATTAGATTGTTAAACATATAATAATAAGTGAAAGAAGAGAAAAGGAAACAATAGATACTTAAGGATGTATAAGGACTAGTATAAGTATAGGTAACAAGTAAAGACATAGACATCAAGATTGTTTTGTTGGAAGAATAGACAATTAGATCAATGGAACAGAATAAACGGTCTTGAAATAGACTCATGAAGAGAGTCAACTGATCTTGAAAAAGTAAAGTGAATGCAGAAGAGAGAAACTACTCTGTTCAATAAATTATGCTTAAATGAATGGACATCCACATGCAAAGAAAATACCTGGACACACACCAAATATTAACTCATAATAGAACAAATGTGAAATGCAAAACAATATAATTTCTAGAAGATAACACAGAAAGCCTAGATGATTGTGGCAGTTGGCAGTCATTTTTTTCTGAACAACACTAAAAATACAACTTAAGAATGGAATAATTGCTAAGTTGAATTTCCTTAAAATTAAAAATTTCTTCTTTGTGAAATCCAGTGGAAATGCAATGAAAATAATTGTCACAGAATTAAAGGAAATATTTTAAAAGACATATCAGAGAAAAAATACAAACTATGTACAGCAATCTTAAAACTCAATAAAAAGAACACCATAAACCTGAATAAAAATAACCAAAAACATTAACAGATACTTCACCAAAAAAGATGCACAGATAGCAAGTATGTGAAAAACCATTCCACATTATATGCTATCACATGTCATAAAACAACAGATACATCAATATACCTATTGAAATGGCCAGAATTCATAAACTCTGGCAACTAAATTCTGGCAAACAAGTGGAGTAACAGAAATTCTCAAACATTGCTCATGAGAATTTAAACTTCTATACTATCTCAGAATGCAGTTTTGCAATTTCTTGCTAAACTAAATATCACTTTACCATAGGATCCAGCAAACACAAATATTTATGCAAAGCAGTTGAAATTTCATGCTCATACAAAAAACTGAACATGATTGTGACTTAGAAGCAGCCAACATGTCCTTCTGCAGGTGAGTGGATTAACTGTGATACATCTAGTGCAGTGTTACTCAGTACTGAAAATAAATGAGCCTTTAAGCCATGAAAAGGTCCCAAGTCTCAACTTTTTGCAAGGAGCAATTCCAAAATGAAGGGTTCAGAAAAGCTAAAAAGAAATGGATGGACAAAAGTATATCAAGTACATTGCAACAAAATCAGAATAGAAGTCTTCATTGTGTTATTATATGAAGCCATATTTCAGCCCCAAAGCATTAATCGTGGCAACTGCAATCTTCATTGTCATAATCTTCATTATCAACTTGCCTAAATTGAGAGATTCCTAGATTAGTAAAACACTTCTCTAAGAGGAAATGTCCAGAGATGACTGACAGGTCCAACAGTAACTTAAAAGGTGAGATTTGCCCTGATCGTAATTTGATGCATGGAAAACCCTATCAGGGTCACGATGAGTCAGACATGAGTTGATGTCACCTAACAGCTGTATGTGGGTTATGTAAAGAGGAAATTAGGAAGAGAAAAGAAGCCGGGGTGAGCAGCAAGCCAACTCAAACTCATCTGATTCAGAGCATTTGCACTCCATTTGCCACCACCCACAGACTTCAGACAATTGTTTCCTCAGCTTCAACATTAATCCAACATCTGAATTCCCAAGAAGCTTCCAGGCCTCAGTGTCAAGAATAGAGTCTTCAGGTTTCCAGTGATTTAGACTGAGTGGCTGCTGGCCTCTCTGCTGATGCCTTTGTGGGACTGCCCTGCTCTCTATCATGTGAGATAATCCAACAATTCCCCTTTTATACTATATGGTATTCTGTTGGCTCTGATTCTTTGGACAACTCTGAATGAGATAGTAACAAAGGACAAATTTTATTGCTAAAAGCTATAATCCACAAAGATGTAACTCTTGTACTCATGATCCAAAGAACACAGCAACTAACTCTATAAAACATAAGTCACAGAAGATCGAATATGGTACTGATTTAAACACACTAATAAGCAAAGTCATTGGCACATCACTGTCAGAATAAGATAGATCAAGTTAAGAAACAATAATTGAAGAAATAAAAAAAGAAAATACAATAAATAGAGTTGATCTTTGAAAATATATCAAATTACAAGCCTTTTTAGGAGAGAAAACATATTATTCTAAAGGGTCCACAGAACACTCACTGTAAATAGATCATGTATGTCATGAAAAATCATCACTTTCCATGAAGTAGGGGGTAGGGAATTATCTGGACACCCACAAGGTGAACTGGGAGGGTGCCAGGGCCAAGGCCCACTCCATCTGGGCTGAGGTCTGAGCCCTGCCCAGATTCTGTCCTGTTTCTGCCACATCTAGTTACCCTTAACCCTTAACCAAACAGCCCAACCCTGATGTGGCCTTTTTCAGGCTGATTGGCCTCCCAGAGCTATTCAATTGGTTATTAAGGAGAGCTCAGTGATTGGTCTCGCCTGCATCTAGCCCCCCCAATCATGAGTGTACTTTTCTAAGCCCTCACGTGGAGAGCTGCTCCTCCTGGCATGAGCTGCTCTCCAATTGGTTGGACCTTGGTCCACACCCCCACCTAGGGTGTATGTAAGCAGACCACTGACTATCCCAAGTGTCCTTTCTTATCTTTCTTCTTGACCACCTTGACTCTGGTTGTTACATCCTACACCTAACTTTGCTGCTTCAATCATCCAGACCTTCAATCAAGCCACCAAGAAGCAAGACTCTGAACTCAAGAAAGAAGACCTCCAGCAAGCCAAGAAGAGCTCTCAATCCCCCTGTGCTAGGGAGGAGGTGAGAGGAGAAGATGACTGGTGAGAGGCAACATCATGGGACCTCGGGCATAGCCAGCAAAGACATCAGAGCTGTTTGTTACTCTGATACAGAGCTGTTATTCCATCATAGCAGCAGTAACCTGTGCTGTCAGCTAGAAAGCATTAGGCTCTCCTGCAAAGGAGCAGCTTAATAAAATTCCTGTTTGCTTTATATAAGGCTCCTGAGGTCCGTCTTGGCACCACCATCCAGCTCTTGCCCACTCCTGAGTGTCCCCAAGCACACTGGTGTTGTGGTGAAGCTCCGTGGTCTTTTGCAGGGCTGAAGTAGACCCCAACAGATACCTAACACTCACTGACAGGAGTGCAATAAAATATGAATTTTAAAATGAAAATATCATACAAAAGCCACTTTCTCATGGAAATTAAAAGAAACAAACAAAAACAATAAAAATCTTTTATTAAACACAGCCTTTGTGAAAAGAAAGTAAACCAAAATTAAATAATTTTTAAGAAATGGCAGCAAAAAATGCATATCAGAATCAATAGAATTAAACAATTTTCAGAGGATCAATTACAGCATTAAAGAATGTTAAGATGAATGAAAAAAGGAAATTAATTAAATATCTAGTAAAAATAATGAACAAAAATATCTACAATAAAAAATTAATAGTAAAATGGGAGAAGGATATAGCAGTCCACTCCTGAAAACAATCAGCCTTTGAAAACCTTATAACAGTCTATATGAGTCAGACCTGACTTGACCACACCTAAAAACAACAACTATTCCAAAATGCCAAGCTTATGAAAGACAAGGAAAGACTAAAGAAATATTATCATCTGGAAAAGATTAGACAGATATCAAAAAGAATTACAGAGTAAGATACTCAATAGGATCCTGGAATGACAAAAATGATATTAGTAGAAAAAATGCTATAATGTCAATAAAATTTAACTTATATTTACAGTTTAGTTAAAAATATTATACTGATGTTAATATTTTGGTTTTGATAATTACATGTAAGAGGTTAATGTTAGAAAAAGCTAGCAAAAAATATACAGAAAACCTGTACTCATTTTGGAAATTTTCTCTAAGTATAAAATTAGTTCAAAATTAAATATTTTGAAAGAGTAAGTTTACTTTTTTCATGTGCACACAAATCTTACTAAATTAGGTTTTTATATTAGGGATTCACATTATTTTACTTTTTCCACAATTTACTCCTGTATTTAATGTCAATTATAATTTTAGTTCTTAGTGTTTTATTCACCAAAACTCATTTTCAGCACCTTTTTTCTGCATAGACAAATTATTCCATTGTGAAACAATTTATTTCAGGCTCATTTATATGTGTCAACATTGCACATTAAAATGTTAATTTTCAATGTAATAAACAACTATAGCATTGATGATATATTCAAAATAGCTGGAAGAAAATCTCAGAAAACATTTTTGTAGAAGACTTAGCTCTAAAATAAACAATTAAACCAATTTCAATTGTTTCTTTAAAACCTAACTTTGGCATTGATTTGGACCTCTGCATATTCTGGAGATCTGAGAACTACACAGGAATTAATTTTGCAGATGTTGTCAATGAAGATTCCTAATTAAAAATTTTAAATTATGTTCATTTAAGTTAGCTTTTTCTCTCGATTAAAATATGCATATTCAACATATCTTTATGAAAATTATAACTATTTGCATCATTTTCATCTTTAAGTTCTTTTAGGATTTAAGTAAATTCATTTTCTACATGTATACTTAAAATAGATATTTTCTGATATACTAAGCTATGTTTGCAAATATGTTTGATGAGATGTTGAAAGAGGAAAGAACATTATAT
>VMDO01032735.1:0-18671 GCA_007922755.1 Pedetes capensis
ATGGGATCAGATGCCACAGGACTATGGCTGCAGGCTAGAAATACTAGTGGTTCCTAAATAAAACATATAAGTCTAATAGTATTTATTTTGGCTGCCAGGAAGCTCAAACAAAAATTAATAATCAAGTAAATGAATCCTATCAGTTTTCAAAGCATATCATCTTCTTCTGTTATTTATTTTTACTAACATTTTAGCATGTTATATATATATATATATATATATATATATATGTAATACATGTATATACACAAACACATTTCATATACTTTTAGAAGAAAGTAGTTTACATGTTATTTATAATAGATCTCTTGTTGCAAGGGAAAAATGCCGGATTTGGACTATGGAATTAATTTCAAGAGGAAGTTATAGAGTTGGTTTTTTTCTTCCTTCCCTCCCTCTCTCCTTTCTTCCTTCCTTTCTCTTTCTTTTCTTCTTTTCTTTCTTTCTTTCTTCTTTCTTTTCCTTTTCTTTCTTTTCTTTCTTTTGCTTTCTTTATGTTGCAATACAGTGAGTTGGAC
Organism: Pedetes capensis; assembly: GCA_007922755.1. NCBI lineage: Eukaryota > Metazoa > Chordata > Mammalia > Rodentia > Pedetidae > Pedetes > Pedetes capensis. The sequence goes on from VMDO01032735.1 coordinate 519, forward strand.
CCAGGGCCTCACACATACTAATTAATCACTTTAGCACTAAGCTTCACCCCCAACCCCTTTTTACCTTTTTAAGTTTTTTGTTATTGTAAGGCAAGATATTGCTAAGTCATGCAGGCTACTTCTGGCTTTGAACTGGTGATCTCCCTGCTTCAGCCTCTCAAATTGTTGAGATTGTAGGGTTGGACAACAGTGCGTGTACAGGTATACAGGTTCTTTAAAGGTAAAAGTTCCACACTTGAGAAATGGAAATAAGTCTGACTTACCTTAATTTGTGTAAAATCACTTAAATCTGAAGTAGAGTTACCAGCACTTTTTTTTTTTGCCTGGGGGTGTAGTTCAATAGAGTGTACACCTTGCATTCAAAAGGCCCTGGATTTGATTCCTCAGTACACACACACACACACACACACACACACGCACACACACACGCACACACACAAAAGCACACACATAAAAAACAGATGAGACAAGTGTATTTTTAAACTATAATTTTATTGCAATTTGAATGATGCCAGTGAGGGTGATGCTGATAATATTATTACTTCTAATTAGTCAATGGACAAGGCATGTTTTGGGAAGTCAAAACCTATTAACACATTGTGTTGGATTAAAGACTCCCTAAAGGAAGCAAGGAAGAAAGTGGCACCCAGGAACACCCACTGGGATGAAAGGAGGACCAAAGTTAAATATTATTTTATTAGCATAGTCTAATATATTATAGATGTTTAATAAATAATGTATACCGAATTAATGAATGACTAAGTGAATGATAAGTATTGAGAACTCTTCCAAGAAAACAATGAAAAGCCTTCTGTTCTGATATCTAATAGGGATTCCTGATAACTATTATTATAAAATCCAATGATTTTCATGCAACCAGAATTCAGAATTTAAGAACTTTGGTAGGCTCTGGGACAGAAGAGATCTAACATCCTGTATGTGTGGCTTAGAAGTGGAAAGTAGAGGAAGAGGGGCAGAAGGGGAGGAGAGGTCCCAGCTGTTATCTGGGGATTCATGTTCAGAATTTCTTCCATACGCAGGGAGATTGGCAAGAGCAATGGGTATCAGCCAGGGTATCTGGATGTGAACTCAAACAGGGATATGTTGGGGGTGAGGTTGTAAAGAAACACTTCTTACTGGTTTTTTCCTACTTATTAGCATGTGACTCTGGGAAATGATACACTTCCCTCAGAGATAGAATTTTTTTGTTTCTAATCTGAAAATGAAGGTAGTGAGGACACAGAGTTCTTGTGAGGAATATACATGAAAATCCTCACAATGTGTTCTTATGAGGAATGCACACGAAAACTCTTGTAATGTGTTCTTTGATTTAAAAACTGCTGTTGCAGTAGTTGCTCACAATAATAGGAATACAATTTTTTCTAGCCAAGAGAAGCAAAGATATAAGTTTGACCTAGTCCCCTGGGGTTACCTCTCACTCAATGATTTCTTTAAAAAGGAATAAGAGACGATGGTTGTGATAAGAATGAAACAGCCATGAGGGAGTTTGAGCTGGAACCTGAAGGAATGGTGACAAGACTGGGACATCTCAGATGTTGTTGCTGTTGTTAGGTGCTGTGGAGTCAAGTCTGACTCTTAGCAACCTTATGTACAGCAGATCAAAACACTTCCCGATTCTGTGCCAAGCACGTGATCTTATTTATGTTTAAGCCCATTATTACAGAGACTGTGTCAATCCATCTGGTGGAGGGTTTTCCTTTTTTTCTTTGACCTGCCACTCTCCCAAACATGATGTCTTTCTCCAGGGATTGATTTCTCTTGACTACGTGTCCAAAATATGTAAGATGCAGTCTGGCCATCCTTGCTTCCAAGGAGCACTCTGGTTGCACTTCTTCTAGGACAAATCTGTTGGTTCTTTTGGCAGTCCATGGTATATTCAATAGACGTGTCCAGCACCATTATTCAGAAGCATCAATTCTTTTTCTGTCTCCCTTGTTCAGTCACTGTCCAACTTTCACAACCATATGATGCAACTGAAAATACCATGGCATAAGTCAGGCACACCTTCATTTTCAATGTGACATCCACAAAGGTACTGCTTTACAGAGAAGAGTGAGGGGCCAGGGCAGGGAAGTAACCCATAGAAGGCAAGTTTTAAAATCTGTAAGAAAGTAAGATGAATTTTTTTCTTTTTTGAAGTTCTGGGTTATTAAATCAAGAGCCTTGCACATGCTAGGCAAATGTTCTACCACTGAGTTCCACCCCCAGCCCTTTTTCAACTTCTTGAGAAAGGATCTTGTTGAGTTATGCTGGCTGCCTCTGGCTTCTAATTTGTGATCCCCCTACCTTGGCCTCCTGAGCCGTGGTAGTTAGAGGCACATGCCATGGAGCCCAGCACAAGATGACTATTTCTATGGACGCTACTGTGAAAAATAATTTCAAACGTTTCATATATTAAAATAAACACAGCTATACTGAAGAATCTAAAGCAAACTTTTTGAATAAGTGTCTCAATAGTGCTAGGCCTATAAAGGCATTCTGCCCTTGGAGGTTGACACTCTAGGCTATGGCTGTCGAATCTCAAATGTAGACATTATGCCCCTCCAACATGTGATGCTTTCAAGGAAACATTTGAGAAGTGTTGGTTCAGGGACTTAGCGGCTCTTGAATTTGAAAAGTATGCTTCCAAAGTGAGTGATCTTGAAGGTACACTTAATCACTGTGAAGCTATCTGGTAAGTGAAAATAACAACTGTCAACCAGTTCTGAGAGGGATAAAGGGTGTAACTTTGGAAAGTCCCATCTACAAAGCCTATAATTGGTGCCAACTTAATGTGCATCTTTCTCATTCCTTTCCACTTTTTACATTATAAAACCAACTGGTAACCAGTTGCTCCCCTGTGTGCTTCTATTTCAGTAGCAAATCCTTGGCTTGATTTTATGTGTTCCACGGCTTGGTAAGTGAGCAGTGGTGGCAGAAAAAATTATGAAATGCAATCTGTCTCTTTAATAAAAGTGGGAAAATAATGAACATCAACTTTATTCATAAAATACAGAAGTAATTAGTTCACTGCACTATTCATAACATCCTCTTTCTCGAGGGCCCTAATCCAGGATGCTCCCTTGAAACTCATGGCATTTATTGACTGAATTTATCGTCTTTTGCTTTTTGCAAGGACTATAGATTATTAAGACTAGACAATATTAGCCCATGGAACCAGGACTTACCAAAATACACATTCCATTTATTCTCCGCACATAATTAGGTGCCCCACTTTCTTTCAAGCTCAAGCCAAAGTATTGCAGATATTTACATGCTGACGTTAATGAATGTATGAAGTAAATAGGTGGAGTAAATACCACTTTGTTACTTGAAAAAGAAGATTCTAAATGGAGTTCAAAAGAAGTGAATTGAGGGTTGTTAAATGAGTGTGTAGTTTCACCTAGTAGGTAACAATGTCAGGGACCTCACTAATCCTACCACGATTATCAGTTAAAACAATGTGAGACATAGAGAGAGTGCATGGTGCTGGAGAGAATCACACTCATCTGGGTTTCAACCCCACTTCCACCATGCAAATATTGTTTAAGTATGGCTTAATTCACAGTTTCTTTGTTTACGAAGACGGGCCTTATGCTTGCCTTACAAAGTTGTTGTTAAGACAGATTGATAGATGGCTACAAAGTACTATGTATAGTGAGTACACATGGAAAGTGCTCTATAAAGGATGCATTCCTTTCTTTTTAATAGGTTTTAATAAAATAAAGGATGAGCTAGGTACAGTGGCATGTGCCTCTAACCCCAGCAACTTGGTAGGTTAAGGCAGGAGGATCACAAGTTTCAGGCCAGAGGCAGCTTACATTACCTAGCAAGATCCTGTCTCAAAATGAAAAACAAATAATAAATAGGCTAGAGGAACAGACTAGTGGTAGAGCACTTGTAAAGTACTTTCAAGGCCCTAGGTTCAACTGCCAAGTACTACTAAACAAACAAACAAATAAAGGATTATAGATCATCTATAACAATGACATCATTGTTGCCTGCAGCTGTACCACTGTGGCGTCTAAGCCCATCAGATCTCAGAAGCTAATCAGAGTCACACATGATTTGTATGTGGAAGGGAGACAGCCTGGTAATACCAGGTGCTGTAGGGAGAAGGACCTGGCAACCCACTCCCCCCCAAAAAAAAAATCAGCCATTGAAAACTCTATAAATAGCACTGACAATAGTGTTTTGCCTGTTGTACGTAGAGTCGCTATGAGTTGGATACCGACTCCACAGCAGCTGACAACAGCAACAAAATATATGTGTATATGTACTTAGTTTTAAAAAGGTTAGTAGATGATGAAGAGTGAGGGGGATAAAACAACAACAAAAACAAAAATCCTAATAATAAAAGTGAGAAATGAGAAATGACTTTTCAAGATGGGAAAACATAATGCAGCTGGAGGATTATTTCATTCCAGAGATGCTGAGATTCCCACTTTCCTATGCCACTGTGTAAAGCAAGGTATATTTTCATTAGCTACTAAAGGCCCCTACTTATAGCATATAAAATATTTCTTAAACTAATTATCTCTACCCTTATGTTCCTAGACTGGTAAAATTTCTAAATGTGGTCTTTCATTAGGGCTCTGATACCACATACAAGTACCCAGTCCACAATAAAATCATGGTCAAAGATAATGCATTTGCTTGATTCCATTACTATTTTATGCAATGTTCATTATCCGTAATGTGGGAGTTCAGCCTCTTAATATTTTGCCAGCTTATGAAATACATTATAATGTACTATTTTCATTCCTGGAAATGAGATTCAACATGTGGGTTTGGGGATCATCTGGTGCACTGTCACATGTTACCAAGGATGAGAGACAAAAATGATGCTTGAATAAGATTTAGAAGGTGGAGCAGAGCACTTTGATCCCTTTCCCTTTCTATGTTCCTCTCTCTCTCTCTCTCTCTCTCTCTCTCTCCCCTCCCTCTCTCCTTCCCTCCCTCCCTCTCTCTCAGCTTTTACATTCACCTCATTTTCTCTCCTTTAAAACTGTTTTCTACAGAAAAGAGAAAAATGTGTTGATGTAAAATGTCCCCGAGGCATACTTTTTAAAGAGCCCCCCCTTAACATCACTACTGTATCATGGGAAAAGTGTTGCTGAAGAATATTATTAGAAAGACTTAAAACTGGGGCTTTCAAGAAAAAAAAAAGTTTATAGAGGAAAACAGTATAAACCTGCTTAACATTCTAATGAAGACAGTCTGGCTTTGAATTTTGGCCCAGCTGACACTGAAGACCGGAGGAATCAAGGCAGGGACCTAGCTGCACTCAGTATTTATTAGTGTCTCACATATGTAGCGCCAGAAGTGCCATTTGGCTTGCAAATTAAGTGTTCTCCACCGTTCTGCTGATTCTCTAAACTGTATCAGTGTCTTGAACTATCTGCCTTTTCATTTTCCAAATGGTTTGTAGCAAAAACTGCTTCAAATGATTAAAGAAGTAAGTGTAAGATAAAGTGGAAAATGCCAAGGTTGATGGTATAATAATAACCATAACAATAACATCAGCACAGCTAATTTAAAAACGGCAGAGCTATTCAAGAAGTAGCTTAATAGATTCTGATATCTGGAATCACACTTATCTGAGTTTGAGTTTTTTTTTAACAGTACAAGGGGGTCAAACCCAGGGCTTCCCACATGTTTCATAAATGCTCTACCACTGAGCTGCACCCCAAGCCCATTTTTTACTTTATATTTTGAGACAGAGTCTTGATATGTTACACAGGCTGCCTCCACCCTTGAATTTATAATCCTCCTGCGTCGGCCTCTGGAGCTACTGGGATTATAGGTATGCACCACCTTGCCCACCTGAACTCTATTTTTAAAATTGATTAGATGTGTGACGTTATACAAATAAACCACTGAAATCTTGAGTTACAAAGTTAATAAGAGGTAGAATCAGATTGTGAATTCTATTTTTTTACTCTATCTCACTCTCATTTTTTGTACATACTTCAAAAAATATATACTAAAATGCAACTTCTTTGGTTTGTGAACATTCATCAGGACTTGCTTTTAAGGGCATATACTAGAAGAGAACCCGCAGCCATAACCCTGTGGCATCTGATCCCCTCAGATCTTGGAAGCTAAGCAGGGTCGGGCCTGGTTAGTACTTGGATGGGAGACCGCCTGGGAACACCAGGTGCTATAGGCTTGGGAGAAGGGCCTGGCAACCTGCTCCCGAACATCAATCTGCCATTGAAAACCCTATGAATAGCAGAGAAGCACTGACAATAGTGGTTCACCTGTTGTACATAGGGTTGCTATGAGTTGGATACTGACTTGACAGCACCTAACAACAACAACAACAACAACAACAACTAGAAGAGCAGATCTGACTGCATTTCCCAAGGAGTCTTAATATCTTCAAAGTGAGTGATATTTTGAACACAGTAAAAACTATCCATGGTGTTATAATTTGGGTCCAAAAAATTAACGACATGAAGTATAAGGTTGCACTATTGTGAAGTTGTTGGATGACCCATGTGGGGCAGCTGCTTAGAATGTGGGTGATTGGACACTGAAGCTATGTCTGCATTTTCATTCTATGGGGCATGTCACTGCAATATTTCATCGTGGTTAATCACTTTCTTTGGCTAAAAAAATAAAAGATAATGTTAACATGGTCTAACTCTAAGGGAAGTGATAATATTATCCACGGCAGGGCCAATGCTACCATAAAATCTTATAAAAATCAGGTTTCCGGTGTGGCCTCATTCCTGGCACACACAGGAAGACCACATCTCAGCTTCCTTTGCATGTGGCTGTATCCCATTAGGCAGATGGGATATGGGTGAGAATGAATCAAATACTGCTTAGGAAGACTTGGAAAATATAGCCCTCCTTTTATTGCCTCTGATGATCCTGGAAGGCACAATAAAAATGGCATAGTGTGATGACAGAAAGCAGCCAGGATCCCAGGGTCACCAGTCAGGGACTTGCTGAAAACCAGGGCTACCAAACCCATATGAATTGTACTGTGATTGAGAAACAACCATTTGCTAGGCTAAGCCTACAAGATTTTAGAGTTACTTTGTTTCCATAGTCTAACCTAACCTCTTCTGCAACTAGCATTCAGCACTGACTTTGTGGCAACTAGCATTCAGCACTGACTTTGCACCAGACCAACACTGAGTATTCTGTATACCCGTACACCGTACAGTATATTCTCAAATCTAATCTGTATCATTAAAATCATTTTGTTGTTGTTGTTAGGTGTCATCCAGTTGGACCTAACTCATAGCAACCCTATGTACAACAGAACGAAACACTCCCTCATTCTGTGACAGGCACATGATCTTCTTTATGTTTAAGTCCATTGTTGCAGTCAGTGTGTCAATCCATGTAGTTGAAGGACTTCGTTTTTTTCATCGACCTGCCACTCTCCCAAACATGATGTCCTTCTCCAGGGATTGGTCCCTCCTGACAACATGTCTAAAATATATAAGACACAGTCTAGCCATCCTTGTTTCTTTAATCATTTTAGAGAGCTACAAAATCAGATATAGAATAGAATTGTGTGTGGATTGGACTTGCTCAACCATGAATCCAATCCACATGAGATTCTAATCCACATCTGATTCTGTGCCCTCTAAAACTGTTGAAAGGATGTGGATTAGATTCAAGAATATGCAATATCTAATTTAATCTTCAAAACAGAGGGACAAAATAGCTATAGCCAGTTTTCAGATGACAAAAATGAAATTTAGATCAGTTCAATAAAGTGCCCAGGGTCAAAGAAGTTGAAAATGTACAAATTGGGATTTGTATTCATATTTATGTGTCTCCAAAACTTACTGGCATAATATATACATGATCTTTCCATGTCTTAGGCAAGTAAGACATTAGACTGTATGTCCATAGGAAATCTCAGTAGGCCAGTCTGCTAATCTGCTGGTCATGTGGACATGGGCTGTGAAGTTCCTCTGGGGAGAACTCTGGTCACAGGACAGAGCATGGCAGTCAACTCCTTAGAGCCTATTCTATGATGGAAGTTGTTTTCAATGAAAACATGGTCCCCAATTACAATGCAAAAAATTGCTACTTGATCAATTTTGTGAAACATTTCTGGAATGGAAACAATACTACCTAAAGAAAGGAGGTAAGTTTTGAGTTTGTGAGAATGCCCAGAGTGTTTTCTTTTGTATTTTTAATTAACATAGAAGTTTATATTTGTTAGGCAGAACTTACTAAAAATACTCATTCCCTTGGTATAGTGGTTTTGTGGTTCAGTAACTGCTGTGATTTTAATGGTAGTGATTTTGCTTGGGTCTGTGGGTCTCCTGGAGATGATTTTTCAAGGGTAGGATACCAAAGTAAAAAATATGAGAGGAGGTTTTGAGAACTAATTTTAGTTTTTGTTTAGTTTTGGGTAAATAGAGTTTTTGTCAGTATGTGTGTTCGATGGGAGATGCTACATAGGGTGTAGATGTGCTTTTGTATTGAAGAAAGTTCATATTGTGTATTTATGGAATCTATATGTAAATATAGATATACAAGGATATACATACATATTCATATATGAATATATGTGTGCTTCTGTATTAGTAATAACTAGCAATCTTGTAAATGCATTGCTTCTGGGGTAAAGAAAGAATTCAAAAGAAGCAGGTTTTCAATCTACAAGCAGAGATGCATAGTTTAGTGAGCTAATGAAAAGTTTTAAGAGGCATCAGATGCTGCTTGAGTGAATAATTTTACTATTTTCACAATAAATATTCCTTTAACTGTTTACTAATTGCTTACTGTTTCATTAGAACAAGTTTTTAAAATATTAATGCTCAAGCACATGGGTTATCTTTTCTTATAACACTAAATTTCAGTTGCCATTCAATTTTAGTGTAAACAAACAGAATCCCTTCCATGTGCCTGAGCAATTTTACCATTAGGGAAATTCAAAAGTGAATTATATAGTGCTCCCGCCTAAAAGGATTTACATAGGAGGGCTAAGACTGACTCCCACTGGTGTTTAATCTGCCGCTGGTTCCTCCCTTGTGTTTGGAGGGGAAGTGTTTGTCCCCACACCCAGTGCCTTGCACCAGGCATCCCAGCGGTTTACCTCCACTGCCTTCTGTCAGCCCTCCACACCTCAGAAGAAGGGGAACTCCACTGTGTCTGGCTTGTAACACCTCACAAAGGTGTTAATTCACTTCCTTAAGATTGCTAATTAGATGTAGAAGATTGCGCTTCATCATTTTATTGCAAAAAGAGCTGACTCAGTACCCATTATAAGAAGGTTTTATGCAGTTTTTCTGTATAGATATCATTGCATCATTTGACTTTCAGTTCTAAAAGGTGAAGCGCAAAGAAACCATGCGTGTGTGATGACTTTCAGGGTTAGGCTTTGAGGCAGGGGTACATGGGGGAGTTTGGCTGAGATCATTCTTACTGTGGACAAAGTGCAGATGACTTCTTCCTGCTCTATGCTCTGGGATTAAATCGTATATCTGCTGTAGGGATAAAACTGGATAAAACATAAAAACTAATAAACAGTAACTATTAACATTCTTAATATCATTTATTATGTATATATTATAGAAACCAATTTCTTTTGATGACATAAATAGTGTCATATCCTAATGCTTTCTGAACTATTTAAAATTATCAGACATGTATCCTATATTGATAGATTCAACATTCAATTTGCTTTATATGTAAAAAGAGAAACCACTTACATTATAAATGTGCTATTTTGTAGGATACTATAACAAACTTCTCTCACTTCAAATTACTAAAGTACTTTTGCTCAAATAGTTTACTTTTAATTAATCTTTTAATGATTACCCATGTAACACATTATTTGTGTTCTGGTTCATACTTTTGCCATTTCATGATCGTTTTCTAAAAGTGATCCTTTAAAACAGTATGATCATTTCTTTCCTTTGAAGATTTTTAAAATGAAGAGATGATAGAGAAAATATACAAGTATGTTTACACAAATTTGATCATATTAAAGTGTGGTACATGCACCCGTCCCAGTCCCTGTGGTCTTATTGGCCTTATCATGAGGTCAAGACTATTTTCATAATTGTTGTTAGGTGTCATCACTTCAGTTCTGACTCATAGAGACCCTGTGTACAACAGAACAAAATGCTCCACAACTCTGTGCCATGCAGGGCACTATGTTAGTGCTTTTCTGCTACTCATAGGGTTTTCAATGGCTGATTGTTTCGGGATTGTATTGGGAGTGGGTTGCCAGATCCTTCTCCCTTTTTGGGGTGCTGGGCATGGAACCCAGGGCTTCAGAGAGCACAGAGCAGTTCTCTACGAACTGAGCTAATCCCCAGTGCCATGTTTGTAACAGTAATAAGAAATCATTTGCCTTTTAAACTGTGTTGAAATTAGTATTAATGGTGCAAAATCAAAGGTGTATATAGATGATGCTTACTCTGAATCAAGTCAGTGGCACAAATTGTAAGAGTCTCATTGCAGTTTACTGTACCACTTGTAATTTTTTAAAATGGTACTAATTTCTCACAAGAATAGTCATGATGAAGTAGATATATTATCCATTTTATTAAAGGTTAAACCTAGAGGACATATTTTTATTATTCCATGTGATAGAATAGTTAAACAAATAAAGAAGTTCTATTTCAGATTGAAACTCAATGATTAGCTCAGTAAGAAAACACTAGTATGATAATTTGAGTTATGAGCTGAACTAGCCACTTTTTCAGGGAACATCATTTTTATCTGAAAGAAGTATTGACAAATAAAATTATGATTATTCACATTCACCTCTTTGATAGATATTTTTTGAAAAGAAAGAAATGAAACTGTGACTTCAGGGAAAACAACTAACACTACTTTTGTTCAATGATAAAAGTCAAGCCTCCAAGTGAAAGTTAGAATTTTGGGAAACTTCTATCTGCTATTGTAAGTTTAACAGCTTCCCTGTACTAAGTGACTTTTCTATTGAGAACAGTGGTGATTTATACAAATGTATTTTTATGATATTACATAATAAAATGTGTCAACATTTGGAAGAACAGAGTAACTCACGGAGTTAATATTTTTCTAAATGCCTAATGCATAATATAAAATAATGCACAGATAAAACATTCATCAAAGTACACAAAAGACCAATGGATTTTAATGTAACACAAAAAAATTCATTGATGTGTTTTCAGATTCCATACTGTATATAATATTAAGAAACCCATATATCAAGTTTTGGTTCTGTATCAATTATCTGAAAAAGCTATTAAAATAACTCTCAATTTCCCAACTACATTTATTTGTGAGTTTGGGTTTTCTGTATATACTCCAATGAAAATAACATATCAAAACAAATTGAATATAGAAGCAGACATGAGAATTCAGCTGACTTCTGTTAAACCAAACAAAAAAACAGAGGCATAAAATAGTATGTTAAAGAATATTTTATTCAGAAAAAAAAAGTTCTGTTGTGGGAAACAGTCATTTGTCATACAACTATGCTATGTTGACATATTAAATTTATTATCATTTTAAAATATATTAACAAATTATTTTAAAATTTCAAGTTTAATTTCTAACACCATAAAAACATAGCTCTTTTGAGACCTCAGTAATTTTGGAGTGTAAAAACATCCAGGCATCACAAACTATTCTGAAGAGAACTTGGGGGAAAATGTAGACAAGGGGTAAACCATGTATACAACATCTCTGCCACCTCCTAATTAGTGACCCTGCCTGCATTAGTATGTCTAACTGTGCGTTCAATGGGTGTAACTATAGTAAATATCTATAAGATCATTTTGCAGCTTAAAATGTTTATTGACATAAAATAAATGTTCACTATTATTGAGACCAAAGACCAAGAGTAGCAAAAACATAGCTTAATTATACCAAACGATATTGCTAATATTGCCAGTTTAAATCATTCCCACCACAATAATGGTCCCCTCCAGCCTCAGACAGGCCATGTATACTTTCTATAATCTTTTCATTCCTTTCATTTCCAAAATCTACTAAGGCTTGAGGTATGACTTCTTTATATATCCTTTGCCTTAATGAACAACAGTGAATATCTTCTAACCTGTAGGCAGTATCCCCTGTACAGTCTTGTATTCCTGCCTATTAATCCAGTGTGTTGTCTCTTAATAGGCAAGTGCCATGTGTCCTGCATTGTTAAATCTGTGAATTTGATTGAAATAGCTGGTGGTATTATTTCAATAGAGCTATGAATGCTTAAGAAAATCCTCTTGACCAAAACTTTAGGGATAAAAGAGGAGCTTTGTACTCTTCCCTTATAGTCTCCCTCCCTCGCATGTACCCAATCAGTAGCCTACCTATCTATCTCACATGTATTCAGTATTAATATGTAAAACTTTATTGACTTAATTCTAAAATTATCAGTGATTATATTATGCATCATACATTTAAGCAGAGGTGAATAGGAAAACATTGAATATAAAATGAACATGATTCTTATAAATTGGAGCAATAGTGGCATATATTTATCTGCACTAGAGTTTTAGCTCAGTTGATAAAGTGCTGCACCACTCTCTCTGATGACCTGGGTTTGATCCCCAGCACCGGAAAAACAGAGAAGGACATGGCAATCCACTTCGGAAGCAATCTTGAATAAATCTGCCATTGAAAACCCTAGAAGGGTCACCGTGAGTCAGACCCAACTTGAGAGCACCTATCCACAACAACAAAATTATAAATAATGACTCATTTTTCGTATAACCCACAAATTTTAAGTCTAAACCTTCTTTGCATTGAATGCAAAAGTCATGCATGTGTCACTTTTAGCCACCCACTAGTGTGAATAATATCATAGTGACAACATTCTCTTTCCGATAACCTCTGCTTGGCATCTACACCACTTTGCCATATTGCAGGCTGATATAATAATTTTGAGCCAAATGTTTTAAAAACCAGGTTTTTCCACATTTGAATGAGCTTGGCATTTTGAAATTTCTGTGACTGGATTATGTATTATGGGAAGTAAAATAGCTCCATTTGCAAGTCAGCCAAAGACTTTTGACAGATAGATGTTCCTGAGTACAAGTCCTTCATGATGCATAACTTGGTCACACTAACCTCTCCTAGGGCTGAAAATACCATTATCTATTCCCAGAAATTTGACAGTTTCTACTGACTCTAATTACAATGCCTGCTGTATTATAGACAATCTTAGGCACACACAATAACTTTTCATTTCCATGGAACCTTGCACTACTGTATAATCTTTTTGAAGACATTTTAAACGACAATTAGTAATCCAAATTAAGGTAAATCTTAAGCTTTGTATAATGTTAAAAATCAGAGTAATCTAATTTAGGTAATGATAGAAAGAACAAAGATATGTGCACAGGAAAAGACAATTTATGTTACATATACTTCTCACCCTAACAGCTGAATTTTTGCTTTTCGTAAAAACTATAAGCATATTCTAATATTAGATACTTTAAAATGTAAAAAAAAATGTATCCTTATCTGGGCACTGTAGAACTTGCCTGTAAGCCTGACTCAGGATGCTGAAGCAGTAGGATTGCAAGTTAGAAATGCAAGTCAGCCTATGCATCTTAGCAAGACCCTGCCTCAAAATTAAAAAAAAAAAAAACTAAAAAATGTTCAAAGGATGCAGCTCAGTTATAGAGCCTTTGCCTAGCATATGCAAAGCTCTGGGTTCAACCTCCCAGTACAAAAAAAAAATTGTCTTTAAGGAAATATGCCTGGTCATGGTGGCACATGCCTGCAGTACCAGTACTCACTAGGTGGAGGCAAGAAGATCGTGAGTTTGAAGTGATCCTGGGATATCTAGCAAGACATTGTCTCAAAATACCAAGGGCTTGGGATGAAATTCAGTGGTAGAGCACTTGTCTGGCATACACAGTCCCTGTATTCAACCACTAGCATTACAAAAGAAAAAAATTTAAGGAACAATAATTTGTATATATCTATGTGCATGTGTATGTTGCTGTTGGGTGCCATTGACTGGGATCTGACAAATAGCAACCCTATGTACAACAGAACAAAACACTACCAAACACTGCACCACTCACGTGGTGCTTTTATATATGAGCCAATGTTGCAGTCACTATGTTCCTTCTCATTTTCAGTCATGCGACATCAAGCAAAAGGAAGTTGAGCAGACTTTACTCCATTCACATCATTAAGATCTACTCTACTTTGAGAGGGCAATTCTTCCCCAGTCATTTCTTGAATGCCTTCTAGCCTGAGGGGATCATTATCTGGCACTATATTTGACTGTGCTTCTCTGCTATTCATAGAGCATTATGGTATTGTCATAAAATAAGACGCAGAAACCAATGAAGCATAATAGCACGGAAACAGCCTCATACATTTACAGCCAAATGATTTTTCACAAAGAACCCAAGAAAACAAAATAGAGGAAGGACAATCTCTTCAAAAAATGGTGTTGCAAAATTTTGTTACTCGTGTACAGAAGAATGGAACTAGACCTATATGTCTCATCAGTTATAAATAATAACTCAAAATAGATTACAGGTTTAATTTTAAGACCACAAACTATAAAACTATTAGGAGATAAAAAAAGGGGAAAATCATTAGGACATTAGCCCAAGCAGAAAGTGACATTATGCAGGGTTATGTTCAGGGGTTATCTCTGTTTGATAATCTGAGTGAATTATGTCATCATCCACTCTGTCCCTGTGCCTGTTCTATTCAAAGTTAAGCTTTTCAACTGCATCAATCTCCTTGCTGCTTCTAAAGACAGTCCAACAAATTCTTCCCATTTTAACTCATCTCCTACTGATACCATATGCAAGCAAATCTTGTCACAGGATATGTATTTGGGGCACTGACAAAGGTATCAATTTCTCACACAGTACTTCTCTTTTCACTAGTAGCCAGAGTCCAGTGAAAAAGACTTTGAGCCTTCTCTAGTTCAAGTTGATACTGCCCTCCAAGAAGATCATTTCTCCATGTGTCAGGCTTAGAGAAAATGTAGAAGAGAAATGGATGGGATGGGATGGACCTAGGGATCTATTTCCTAGAAATGAGGGTTTATACAGCTGGAAATCACTAGGCTTAGTTAACAAAAGACTGTATCCTGGGGCCTCTATTCATTAAACAGAGATTGATGAGAATCTGAGTGGCAGATAGAGCCATGCACAAGCAGTCAGGAGGCCAGTGATATAATTGGCCTCTGATGTCTGAAAATTATCACTGAATTTCTATCCATTGCATGCCAGTTTCTCAAAGATAAATTTTTGTCTTATATTATCCATATAAAAACAAGGACCCTAAAGAATACCTAGGCTGCTTGCCCAAAGTCATACCACTGGTGATATTCTTACCTAGTTTCAAGTTCCTATCTGTCTGACACGAACAGCTTATACTATTTTCCAATAATATTCCATATTACTTTTGACATTTGCGACAGTTTTACTTCATGTACATTCTTAATTCAGCAAGACATTTATTATCTACTATGAATCAGATACTATGTTAGACAATAGGAATAAAGTAGTGAACAAAAGAGTCATGGTTATTACCTTTAAGTCTAAGTGGAAGATAAACACCAACCAAATAATCTAACACACAAAACAGTCACCAGTTGCAAGCTGTGAAAGTATGAAATAGCAGGATAAAATCCAGACCAATCTGGGAAGGTTAACTTGAAGAGGTAATAACTGGAATGACTATGAACATATTAATGGACAACAGAGAACAGGAAAACATTCCAAAGCAAGGGAATAGTACGGACAAGATGTTCTGGCAGGAGAGAGCAGTGATGATAGACAACATTGAAAGCTAAATGTCAGATAACAAAAATCAGGATGAATGTTAGAAATAAAGATTTTGAAAGAAGTGGGCAGTCCAAGTGAGATTACATATGTAGAGAATTTTGGTTTCTACTGACAGTGCAATGGGAAATAACTTAAAGTTTGTTGTTGTTGTTAGGTGCCCTGGAGTTGAGTCTGACACATAGTGACCCTATGTACAGCAGATCGAAACACTTGCCGATTCTGTGCCAGGCAAACCATCTTATTTATGTTTAAGCCCATTGTTGCAGACACTGTGTCAATCCATCTGGTGGAGGATTTTCCTCTTTTGCATTGACCTGTCTTCCAAACACGATGTCCTTCTCCAGGGATCGTTCTCTCCTGACTACATGTCTGAAATAGGTAAGACGCAGTCTGGCCATTCTTGCTTCCAAGGAGCACTCTGGTTGCACATCTTCTAGGACAGATTTTGTGGGTTCTTTTGGCAATCCATGGTATATTCAATAGACGTCTCCAGCACCACAATTCAAAAGCATCAATCCTTTTTCTGTCTCTCTTGTTCAATGTCCAGCTTTCACAACCATATGATGCCACTGAAAATACCATGGCATGAGTCAGACACACCTTCGTCTTCAATGTGACATCTTTGCTTTTCAATACTCTAAAGAGATCTTTGGGCTGGGATTTAGCTCAGTGGGTAGAGCGCTGCGCTGCAGTCTCTAAGGTCCCGAGCTCAATTCCCAGCACCACAAAAATGGGTGAAGGGCCTGGCAATCCACTCCCAAGGCAATCCCGAAGCACTCAGCCATTGAAAACCCTATGAGGGTCGCTATGAGTCGGATACCAACTCGACGGCACCTAACAACAACAACAACAAAAGAGATGTTTTGCCACAGCTTTTCCCAAAGCAATGCGTCTTTTGATTTCTTAACTGCTGCTTCCACGGGTGTTGATTATAGAGCCAAACAAAGCAAAATCTTGGACAACCTCAATCTTTTCTCCATTTATTGTAAAGTTGCCTGCTGACCCAGTCATAAGGATTTTTGTTTTGTTGATGTTTAGTCGTAACCCATATTGAAGGCTATGATCTTTGATCTTCATCAGTAAATGTTTTAAATCTTTTTTACTTTCAGCAAGCAGAGAGGTGTCATCTGCATAACGCAGGTTGTTAATGAGTCTTCCTCCAATCTTGATGCCACGTTCTTCCTCATAAAATCCAGCTTCTCGGATTGTTTGCTCAGCATATAAATTGAAGAGATAGGGTGAAAGTATACAGCCCTGATGCACACCTTTCTCAACTTTAAACCACTCAGTGTTTCCTTGTTCTATTCGAACAACTGCCTCCTGGTTCATGTACAGATTTCTCATGAGCACAATTAGGTATTCTGGTATTCCCATTTTCCAAAGTGTTATCCATAATTTGTTATGATCCACAAAATCAAATGCTTTTGCGTAGTCAATAAAACATAGATAGACATCTTTCTGATGTTCTCTGCTTTCAGCTAATATCCACCTGACATCAGCAATGATGTCCCTGGTTCCCCGCCCTTTTCTGAATCCCGCTTGATTTTCCGGTAATTCCCTGTCTGTGTACTGCTGCAGTTGCTTCTGAATGATCTTTAGTAGAATTTTGCTGGTGTGCGATATTAATGATATTGTCAGATAGTTTGCACATTCAGTTGGATCCCCTTTTTTGGGAATAGACACAAATATGGATCTCTTCCAGTCAGTTGGCCAAGTAGCTGTTTTCCAAATCTGTTGGCATAAACATGTTAACACCTCCAGTGCTGCATCTGTTTGTTGAAACATCTCTATTGGTATCCCATCAATTCCTGAAGCCTTGTGTTTCACCAGTTCTTTCAAGGCAGCTTCCACTTCATCCTTCAACACCATTGGTTCCTCTTCATATGCAAACTCTTGGAATGGTTGGTCATCTACCAAGTCCTTCTTGTATAATGACTCTGTGTATTCTTCCCATCTTCTTTTGATGTTTCCTGCATCATTTAATATTTCCCCTGTAGAATCTTTCACTACTGCCACTTGAAGCTTGAATTTTTTCTTCAATTCCTTGAGCTTGAGAAACACAGAGCGTGTTCTTCCCTTTTGGTTTTCTGCCTCCAGCTCCTTGTACATGTCATTATATTATTTGTTTTTGTCTTCTCGAGCTGCTTTCTGATATCTTCTGCTTAGTTCCTTAACTTCATCATGTCTTCCTTTTCCTTTAGCTGCTGGACGTTCGAGGGCAAGGTCCAGTGTCTCTTTTGACATGTAATTTGGTCTTTTCTTTTTTTCTTGTCTTTTTAAGAACTTTTTGCTTCCTTCTTGAATGATATCTTTTATGTCATGCCACAACTCTTCTGGTCTCCTATCATTTGTGTCTAATGCATTAAACCTATTTTTGAGGTGGTCTCTGAACTCAGGTGGGATATAC